>UZAN01000252.1:0-11815 GCA_900618425.1 Echinostoma caproni | reverse complement strand
TCCGAAATACTATAAGGGATCTGATACTGCACACTAACATTCTGCCTTTCAGAAACTACTATTGATTCGAAGTGTTGGAAGCCGCCGACAACACAAAGAACCGGACGCGCGATTGGCAAGAGCCACAACTCGTCCTGGGAGAACTGAACTGAACTGAAGTGAACTGTCCTGTCCTGTCCTGAACGGACTGACCTGAATTTGTGGTTTCAAGGTCAGTAGATCAATCCGGACACTTATAAAATTTTAGTAAGCAAGCGTGACGTGATGATGTTATTACCAGAAAGTGTCTGACAAAGGTTGTCGTGTGGGTACAGAAGTGGGACTTAAAGCTAAACGCTACAAAAAATCGTGCACTAAACGCTCCAGGGCTTCAAAGTGGCTGGAACGAACGTATTTCTCATTTTTACGTATCTGGTGGACTAGGTACTGCACCTAAAAATTCACCCTTTCAGACAAAAGGAGAACGAACGTTTGACGAGCAGTGTTGAAAGCCAAGGAAACTAGCTGACAAAACAGCGATTTGGACGCGCCATTGGCCTCGACCACTTCCGTCCTTTGCAAACTGAACTTAACTGAACTGTTTCAGTAGATATTCCACTCCAATAGCTCTTGCATTAGTTTTCCGTTTACCAGTTTCGTTCGTGATCTGTTAAAGATCGCAAATCTTTTACTAGGCAATCTGTTTGCATGCACTTTGGTGTTTTGCAGGCTTAACGCATTTTTTTGAGTTCGATAAAGCTTATTTTTTATGTTTTTCTATCACTGCGTGTCTAATTACGTAGAGTTAGAGAACTGTTTGTTTAGACATTCTTGTTTAACTTGGAATGACACAAACAAGGTGGGGCCAGTTGTTGCGGAGGATGTGTCACCCAGGCGATTCAGTGCGACAGCTGTGGAGTGTGGTACCACCAGTGATACTCTCAGTTTTCAGTCTTCAGTATTGAAGGCAGAGGGCAGGGTGCCCGTGTAAGCCCCATCACCACTGGGTCGACGGTCCGATCAGAAGTCTTCCTCCATAGCCCCCTCAGGTGCTCATCCAGACACCGTTTGAAAGCAGCGTGTCTTCTCTTCCACCACGATCGCTGGAAGGGAATTCCAGAGTGTTGTTGTTGTTGACCTCCGCGAGAGTCGGTAGACTAACGGAAGACCAACTGACTGATGTTTACTCAACGTGAGAGTGCCCTCGCCTGCCGGGGCAGATCATGAAGCCTTTAAAGGCTAAGAAGTCTGTGGTTAAACCTGAGGTTCAACCTAACTACCGGAAAATGGTACAACGGATTGAGCAGTTGGGGAGAGAACTTGAGTTGCCTTAAGGAAGCAGCGAACTTTCGTTAAGAAGAAGTAAAACCTTGCTGCTGCATAATTGCGCGGAGCCCGTTATAAACATGGCGAAGCCGAGGCGAGAGGCTGAACATCACTATGTGCAAAACATTTTTAGGCTAGCAGGGTTGCCCCCGAACGCTCCATACACCAAGTGTCATAGAATTGGTCTGTGTAAAGAGGAAATCTCTTAGGGATATACTATTATCACGAGCTTCAAGGATCGAGGATCTTACTCAGAGGTGTGTAATAGTCACCCCCGATAGACCTATCAGGGTGATGCACCTAGCTAGAAAAGAAAATAATGTAAGCGCCCATCACACCAAGGCGTAGTCCTTTGCGTGCCAAGGACTGGAGCAAATCCACACCAGAAGTACCAAAGAATTTACCTGCAAAACCATATGTAGGAAAGGGCCTACAAAAGAGGTCTAAAGGGGTCGACGCCTCGGTCCGCAAGGTAAGGTCTCCTCAACGATCAAGCTAAAGACGAGGTGTAAGCGCGCGTCGAAGCTTCAAGAAAGGCGGTTCTACAGCTGAAGAATTCCATTTGGCTTAGGAATGCAATCAGCTTCAGGACAAAAATCCGAGTTTTCTCTGCAACAGTCCGTCCTGTCTTCCTGGATGTGAAACATGGCCACTTAGTCGAATACTGTCGACGATTAGAAATCTTCGATCACTGGTGCTTAGGAATCATTCTGAGAGTACGATAGAGAGATCAGCTCTCAACTGAAGTGGTCAGAAATAGGTGTTTTAATCTCTTTTGGCTGCGAACGCTAATACAATGGCGTCGATTACAATGGTTTGGTAATACACATCATAAGTCTGATGACCTGACAAAAGCTGTCTTGGCACTGCCTCCATTCCCGAACTGGCGCCGCCGACAAGGTGGTTAGCTAAAACCTGGCTCGACACTGTACGAAAGGATACAGAAAAACTTGGTCTCCGCTCCGTCTACAGCATTCGCCAATGGAAGTCAGGCTGAATCACAATCTGCGCTGATCTTGCCGCAGACCGCCGAGCGTGGGCAGCGGCAATTCGGGATATCCATAAAGCCGGATTATCCTCTCCCAGGAGCCAGCCGCCGTAAGGTAAAGTATTGGAGCAGACAGACGACTTCAGTATCATGTATGGCACATATCCAGGTTGTTATTACAACGTGGAAGTTATATCGCACATCCTTACTTGATCCACTACCATAACCCTTTTAAGTTGGTACAACGAAGAGTTTCAAAGTTTTTTCACGGTCTTCTGTCTAGCCTACATGCGTCTGCATTCGAAATGTTCATCGCTCGAAGACCGTTGAATCTGAGAAGACAGGAACGGGAGACTGATCTTCGTCCGACCTCTACCCTTTGACCTTCCAGGCATAATTAGATCTTCGGCTTGACAAAAGCCATCCTGTATAGCTCGTTGGGTCAGCGAGGTGCACAAGCCATCACACCACGTCAAGGTACAGTCTCGTAGTTATTTGACGTTATGGTCTTCGGTGGCCGACAAATTTGTGGGCCCTTCTTGTGCTATGCTGGACCAATCTCTAATGTCATTCCTTTTTTATTTTAGCTAAAACTCCGTCTGTATTTCGATCCTTTTCCACCATATCTTCTTGCCGCTATCTAAATGAGTCAAACCGAAGAAACACCGTCTGTGGAGCCTGTTGGCGATGCTTCGAAATTCCACAAACCCGGTGAGAACTATAATTCTCCTGGTTATGTCATCACAAAATCGACAAAACGGCTTTTACGCGAGCACCTAAAGCGCACTGGTGGAAAAGTTGTGACTCGCTTCCCCCCGGAACCGAACGGTATACTGCACATTGGACATGCAAAAGCAATCAATTTCAACTTTGGCTATGCAAAGGTAAACACTTCACATCACGCATACTGGATCATTTCTTCTTCTAGAAATTAGGCGGTATTACCTACTTACGGTATGATGATACAAACCCCGAAAAAGAAGAAGAGGAGTTTTTCAAAGCAATTAAAGAAATGGTCCTTTGGCTCGGTAAGAACGTATTCTTGTGCGCACTAACCCCCCTCGCCAGGATTTACACCGTATAAGGTTACACATGCGTCCGACCATTTTGATCAGCTGTATGAATGGGCAGTCCAGTTGATTAAGCTGAATCTTGCCTATGTTTGTCATCAACGACTTGAAGAGATTCGGGGCTTCAATCCTCCACCCTCACCATGGCGTGACAGACCGATCGAAGAGTCACTGCAATTGTTTGAAGACATGAAAAATGGAAAGGTATGCCCGGGCGTTTCCTGTCACTACTAATGCAACAGATTTTGAAGAACTCTTAGTTAAGCATTATCTAATACTCAGTTACGTTGTGTTTTGGTTTATCAGCCTTCATCATACAAATAAATGTGGTCGGACGCATGCCTGAAACACTACCCAAGAAAGATCTGGTTTTAGTTACGTGGTTAACATGAATTTAAGTACCATCTCACAAAATCCAACAATAAAGCATGCTCATGTCGATCAAAATATCCGACTGCACCATGTGTTTTTCCAACTGCCATTGTCTCAAGGACTGTGCACTTGAGTGCAATGGGATTTTACTTGCGGACTAATTTTACCGAGATTTATTCGACTGTGAAAAGTTGACGGATTTATGGACACACACTATGCGTGCTTATCTTGAACTGTGAACAGTTCAAGATAACGAAATGTATATGGACTGAAGTTACGAGCATAATGAATAGATTCATGAGCGTCACTGTTTACGATATCCATCCCCATCCCTCAGTGTTTAACCATCGGTGACCATGATCTCGCGGTACTCAGCCAGGGAGCCTAACGGGACCTATGTGACCTAGTCTCCTGGTTAGGGTTTTTATACCCTCATGCCAGGTCTTGGTTTGACCGTTTTTGATCTTTTCCATCCATTATCTGCCTCAGTAAACATCGCACGCCGTTGAAACCTATTAGATAACATGGTTAACACATGCACCAATCAAGACAGTCTATGGTGGTTGACCACTTGCTCCAGTGGACGACCGCGATTACCTAAAACTCTGTCTAACATCAGCATTGCTCGTCCGGTCGCCCCACGAGACTGGTACAATGCAACGAAGATAGCGGTGTTCGAACACTGACTTTCCCCATTGTGTGTTGAATGGCAGCCCTTTGATTGTCCGCTTCCCCTTTCCTGAAAATTGTATCTTTGTACATCTAATAAAAGGAAGTAAAATAAAAAATGTATTTTTATCTTGTTCACGTAAAGTCCAAGTCTCTGCACAGTAACGCAGCACTGACCTAACTGATGCAGCATATACTCGACCCGTATCGCGACGTCGATACAAATACCAATCGAGCCTTCTGTATGCGTGCTAACACTTATTCCCTGATGCGTCCCCCGGGTGAGATGTAGCTGCCCATGCAGCCAAATTTGTTCACTACCTTTATTACTGCTCCAATTAGTGTGTTTGGGAGCTAGACTAATCCAGTCTTTTACACGCTGAAGGTGCAAAATGAAAACTGAACAGGCTTACACTAGAACTGAAATTATCCAGAAAAGCTTGCAACTCACCTGGATCTTCACTTATCAGCACAATGTCGTCTGCATACTCCAGGTAAGACTGTCTACCACCTGGGAGCAAATGGATGTTGCTCTTGTCGCGCTAGGATAGGGCTGTTTCAAGAATTAAATTAATGACAGATGAATAGAAAAGCAGAAAGAGAGCAATGGAGTAATCTTCGCCGCGCACCCTTCGAGTTTAGAGCGCTCAACTCAGTCGAAAGCCTCTTTCAGATCGAGGAAGGGAGAGGAAGAAAGAGAAGGTGAATCTACGAAAAGAATGTCGCTAATTGCCAGACAGTTGGACTTGAGCAAACGGACAGAGGTTGTGGTCGTAAAGGACCAGAAGAAAAATGTCACATTGAAGCAATGGAGCCAGATCAACAGCGAACAATAGGGAGTTGAAAATGGTTACGTAATAACAAATAAGAGAGCAGTTCGTCTATGTCAAGGCAGGGGTTAACGACAATCGATATCGAAGTGTTATGCCATAAGCAATTGTTCCGTCACCCACATGTTTTTTATATGTTCACACACGTCTGAATCCAGGTTGTGTGCCAAACAAATCATGGTACAATGATCTTTATAAAAATAAAGACGTTTACTGATTTGCATGTGGGCGGAATACTGCCAGGTTGCCCAAGCCAAGGCGGGTGATTTTTCTTGAGGAATCCACAACCGGAGCCTTTGGCTAACCAAAGCGTGAGCCGCAAGGCAGCGGGGTGGTATGTGAAAACCGCAATCCGTTGGGGGCCAGTGTCCAGTTGATCGGATCATACGCCCTTTGGACGGGGTCAAACTTCCAAGGTTCCCAATACACCTCAATACCAAATTGAACCAGTGATCTTTTCCACAACCAGAAGGTTGAGTGTATGGTTCGTACGCCTCCTCATGGTTGGTTTGGAATCAGGCTTTTTGGCCAACTCCCGTAGGTGAACTACCAATGGTTCACCAACCTTGTTATAGCCCCGGATATCGGCTTTTCGTCCGCTCTCCCCAGTGGGGAGTCACGTTTGCCTCGAGAAAGCAGTGAGTAGGACTTCCTCAGCAGAGGCTATTTGCGATGCTTGGTCATATGCGAGCATTTGGCGAGGTGCAAGGGAAGGGTGACCAGTCGGAACCCTGGATAACTACCCTTGACCATAGTGAGGCTTTTGGAGGCTTTAGTTAGATTGATAAATTGACACTGTTGAAGTTGAAACAGCTGTACAATTCTTCTTAGCTTCTCAGTTGGCGTTTCATCGGCTCTACATACACAACGAAATTCATGTCCACGAATTTTGTTCGTTATTTTTTGCTGTATTTGTTCAAACTGAGTGTGAAATTGCTTTGCCTTTATCTTTTTAATCCGAGTACACGTTTTATCAAAAGGATCCAAACTTCTGTCACTAGTTTTTTTTTCTCTTTTTCCCCCTTCATCGTCCTATTTGTCCTTTCAGATTGACGAAGGATGTGCAACATTACGCATGAAAATCACGCTTGGTGACGGTAAGGTCGATCCGGTTGCTTATCGAATCAAAATGGTACCACATCATCGTACGGGTTCCAAATGGTATGTTCGATTTTGACCCAACAATTTACTGCTTCCAGGTGCATATATCCGACTTATGACTACACGCATTGTCTGTGCGACTCGATCGAGGATATTACCCATTCGTTATGCACAAAAGAATTCCAGGCAAGGTCAGTTCACCACAACTCTTGTGTTTCTATGATGATGATGATGATGATATATATATATATATATATATATATATATATATATGATAAAATATCATCTAGATACGGTATATCGACGTGTTTAACATATCCTTTCGGTAAACTAAGTACCTGTTAGTTTACTATGGTTGCCCCCTTGGATTCGATCAACAGGTCTCACAAGGTTGATAACGCTTAATAAAAGTTCCGGACAAGGGACGCATCCAGTACTACTCGCCTTGTTTGTCAAGAGCACGCACTTCTGACACAGTCAACTGGATATTGTAAGGAAGCAGTATGTTGATGTATGCTTGTTGGTCGTTCCTTGGGAGCTCACTCCACGCTTGTTAGACCTAAATGCAACCCAAGAATCCGTGCACCTCTGTTAGTTTTACACATATTTGTTGGGTCAGCCGATCGAATTAGCTTTCTTCACCTTCCACAGGTCATCTAGTCGGTTGGTTTGAGCAATCGTTACTCTCATCTACGTTTTGCTTACTATTCCAGCGGTTCATTGGGGTGTGATAGGTTCTTCAGTTTCTTGAAGCCACAAGAGAGATTTGGATAAACGACGGAGACCGAATAGGTGAAATACGCTTCAGCTCAGAGGTGCTAGTCCTATTTTATGCCCTTTGCACCTCATGTATCTATTGTTTCTTGTTGTCCTAAGGTTGAATCTGAACAACGTAACATACTGTGTAATAAAAAATAGTTAAGAAGGAATCCGTATCGTTCGGTATAAGCAGAAGGAATATTTTGTCTTTTTGTAACCTATGTAAGCTTATATATTAACATTTCAGTTAAAAATGTACATTGGTCGTCATGCGAAATAAAATACACGGTTTTGTATAGCATGCAACGCGAGGAATCTCGCCGAAATTAGTTTTATTTGCAAAAATTCTGACCTGTTCCTTAATGGTTAGGAGTCGGGCCAGGTAAAGTACAGGGAAATTCCTACAAATGTTAATACAAGTGGTTAAATGCCGAAAAGAGGAGCATGTGGACGCATGGGAATGACAAGATGATAAATTCGGATGCACTCGATGAGGAGCATCGTTTACAATATTATTGGCTAATGTAACACAAAAGTCGATGCAACCAATAATGAGTTCTGTGATTAATGCATCGACGGGGATTAATTATGCACGACTAATTATCATCAAACCACAACGAATACGTTTCAACATCAGCAAAAAAGTAATTTTACAGCGTGTCGTATGCCATAACTAATGGGGTCCCATAGTCAGCTAATATATTTATTTCTCACGTCTGACGCCGGACTGTGTGCCAAACAGATCATGGTACAAGATAAAAAAAGAAAGACGTTCCAGGATTTACATGTGGGCTTAATACTGCTGGCTCATACTACTACCATTACTACTACTACTACTACTACTACTACTACTACTACTACTACTACTACTACTGGCTTAATACTGCTTAATACTGACCCGCAATGCAGGGGGCGGTGTGAAAACCGCAATCCGTTGGGGGTCGATGTCCAGTTGATCGGATCATACGCCCAAGGTGCCCAAATACACATTGATGCCCGATCAAGCCGATGACCACTGCCACAACCGGGAAGGTGTGTGTGGTTCGTGCACCTTCTCTCGGTTGGTTCGGAATCAGGGTTTTTGGCCAACTCCCATAGGTGAACCACCAATGGTTCACTAACCCGGTTATAGCCACGGGTGTTGGCCTTTTGTCGTCTCACTTTTTGTGAAAATACCTCCGCCTAAAGAAGACAATGAATAGGGCTTCCTCAGCAAAGGCTATTTGAGACGCTTGGTCATATGGGAGCATTTGGCGAGGTGCAAGGGAAGGGTGACCAGCTGCAATCCTAGACATCCACCCCCTACCATACTGAGGCTTTCGTAGGCAACTAGGTAACAGTCGAGCTGACATCTCACTGCGGACCTCGACAGGACATATAGTGAAATTTAGTCGTATTCCTCATTGCTCTAGTTGTGTAAACTTTCGGCACGTACTCCGGTATTCAGTCCCCAATGTTTTACTGGTGTTCACTGTTTCTCGCCCGATGATGCAATCCAAGCTCCACAATCCTACAGTAATGTTCCGGCGCACTTCTTCCGGACGCGCAAAACAGCCGCCTTTTACCCCACATTCGAACGAACCGAATGCTCGTTTTACGACACATGCGACAGGCGAGTGTCTCATTTTTCTATGCCAAAAATCGCCCCACTTGATGAGTCTCTGGTAGATCAGCTTTACACAACAAAGTCGACTAATTTTATTTTCACCACTCCACATGCCAGACGTCCGGCCTACTATTGGCTGTGCAATGCACTCGACCTCTACTGTCCTGTACAGTGGGAGTACGGTCGGTTAAATCTGAACTACAATGTTGTATCGAAACGGAAAATCCTAAAACTGATTGAATCGGGGATTGTTGCCGGTTGGGACGATCCTCGCCTGTTCACACTGACCGCTTTGCGTCGACGTGGATTCCCACCGGAGGCAATCAATAGTTTTTGCGAACGCATCGGTGTGACAATGTCCCAGACGGTTCTGGATCCTTCAACACTGGAAGCCTGTGTGCGAGACTATCTGAACGATCATGCACCGCGAGTGATGGCTGTGCTGGACCCTCTTCACGTGTCTATCACCAACTGGAGCGAACTTTATCCAAACCAGATGTCCGTTGAGGTGAGTAGTCTCTCTCTCTCCTACGTCTTTGCTGTCTAGTATTGTATTGCAGCTTGAGCGAGTTATATACAAGCTTTCAGCCAAAAATAGACCACCGTTACAATTCTGGTAAAAGTGAAATGTTAAACGTACAGAAATATGAGTTAATTACTAAGTGCATCTGAAAGCTCAGAACGAACACTTTCCTTGTCGGTCAAGGGATAATTGGGGTTAACTGAACTGGTTGAATTTAGCTTCAATTTAGTTTTCCACTACCGTACACTTTCATGCGCCGGTTTCGATTGCTGTCTCATCAGAGAAGGTTGGATTGTTCAAATCAGTGTCAGAGTGAAAATGGAGAATGCATTAAGACTAAGGTTCCAAAAGAATTGAGATGCACTAGCGCTACTGTTTACGACAGCCACTTCACTTACTGTTTCTCTAACCGTTGGTTACATTGATTTCGATGTCCCCATCCCGGAAGCCTCCCGAGACCTATGTAGTTGAGTCTGTTAGTTAAGGTTTTTATACCCTCAGGCCAGGTCTTAGTTTGAGCACTCTTGGCTTTTTCCCACCCATCATCTGCCTCGGCAAAATGTACACTCCGTGGCAATCTATTTTTTGACATGACCTCAACCTAATTAGCCTATGGTGGTCGACCACTTGCTCCAGTGGACAATCGCGGTTACCTAGAACTCTGCGCCCAACCTCAGCCTTGCTCGTCCGGCTGCCTCACCAGATTCTGCTTAGACAGCGGTGTTCAAACGCCGACAGTCTATCTGTATCCTGTTTTCTCAGTGGCAAAGTTTCTTCGCCCTATAGCGGACCAGGCCAAATTGCCGCGGCATACACTCGATCATTCACAGATAGCCGGATGTCGCGACGACTCCAAAAATATCTCAATTTGGTAGATGCTAATCGAGCCTTCCGTATGCGTCCCCCGGGTGAGATGTAGCCGCCCAGGTAACCAAATTTGTTCACTCCCTCTATTTTTGCTTCAGATGTAATGAATTTGGGAGCTGAACGGACTCAGTCCTGTAGCAACGTTTTAGGTGCAAAACTCATGGTAAACGTTTCCACAAGTACTCAAACTATCAGGAAAAACTTACTACTTACTCGGATTTTCACTTAGTGGTACCGTGTCGTCGGTATACTCCTGATACGATAGTCTGCAATCTGGGGGCCAATCGATGTCGCTATCCTCGCACGAGGACAGGGCTGTTTTCATAACGAAGTAATATAGGAAAGGAGAGAGATACTGAGTGGGTGGTGTCCTCGTTTGGGTTCAAATCCCATCAGGACCATCGATCTTCCCACAGTTCAAAGATAACACAGTTGTGTTCCTTAATCTACGCAAAGTTCTCTTCACTGTGTTTCGTTGTGCATCAGCTTGGAAAAAATGAAATCTCCTTCGCGCCATATCTCTTTCCCAGTCTCATAATGATGTCATCACTCCATGTTTTTCCTCCCCCGGTAACCGTCTTCCGCTAGTTTCAGTCAAATCGCGGTTCCCCCCTCGGTTACTGCACATTCGATGATGGTGTTGGTGGCCCAGTGGTTTGGTCACTGTACCGGCTTTCTTTGATCCTATGATCCGCGATTCAAGCCTCGCCACCACAACCAAACTTAGGTGTAGGCAACTTCGCTGTCATTCGGTTCAATACCACGCCTAACCTAGAGCCTTATGTGGTTCGCCACTCCGGTTTCCATCACTGAGCAGGTCCTCTGGACTATTGGGCTTTCCCCGTCTGCTATTCATCACACTAAGGTGTGTAATAAAAAAAACGATATGGTTGAATAGAGAACTGAATTCTCCCATCTCATTTACTCTACTTGTTCATCACTGTAGTTGGACGTCCCGGATTTCCCGTCGGATCCCGAGAGTAAAACACACAAGGCCACACTCTCCCCGGAAGTGTTTATTGATTCGACTGATTTCCAGGAAGTTCCGGATAAGGGCTATCGTCGACTTACTCCTTCCCAGTCGGTTGGTCTCCGTCACGCGGGTCTTGTTTTGGAAGCGACCGGAATCATGAAGGTGAGTATTGTTTTTTTATACATATTGACACACTATCTCTCACTGACAATTAGCATAACAAGGCCTTTGTGTCGTGAGCGCTCATCACAGTTTACCCCCGGTCGACCAACCGTTCTTATTGATGACCGCCATGTCATGGGGGATTGTAACTTATGCGAACCAATTTGGCCCCCTAAAACCGACTGGTTTCCCAGAGAATTCCCGCGCCCCCCCATTTTTGTCTTTTATGTGCCAACCAGAAAAGGTAAGTGACGGTCGAGTTCATTTGAATCCAGCGGGTGCGAGTCTGCTCTCCGTACACGAACTAAGCTAAGGTGGTTTTAACCGCAGTTCACAAGATCGGCTCAGTGATGCGTTCGTTTAATCGAATCCGTTTGCTTTTCCATGTCCGGACTCGTGGATTTCACGAATACTAGTAGCAATACGTTTCTATTTAGATATGATTGCCTACCATCTAAAGGTGAACGAGAACCCCGGACGCACTCCTTTCCAACAGGCTGGCTGAACGCGGTTCAATGGTGGTATGATAGAATTGTTATTAGGTGACTGTCATCGTGCCTTCTTTCATTTATTTTCTTCCGAACGGCGGG
>UZAN01000251.1:0-11890 GCA_900618425.1 Echinostoma caproni | reverse complement strand
ACCGTTTCTAGTGTACAATACTGGTTAAAAAAGAAATTAAGGTAGTGCGTAACCTGTTCACAGAGGACAGAAGGGTTCTGATCGGGAAACACCGAAAATTCAGTGGTGGCAATCATGGATCTTAGCCTTTCTAGGTTCAATTTCTTTGATTCACTATCTTGTAAGACCTTCTAAAAATGTCTACCGGTTGGTTCTGCTGTATACAGTGGGACATACTTTTAAGATACAATGGTCTGAACTGATCAGGGGAGCGCGTTTCTGGACTTTGAAAAATTGTGGTCTGTTTGTGAAAACGAAATCAAGCTGTGAATTTAGTCTGATAGGAAAAAGTACTAAATTTTGTAAACCCAGTGTTGAGGAATGTTACATCATGTCTGTTGAAATTACGAACAAATATACATAAAGAGTCCCTTGTTTTTGATATTACGGAGGTAGTAAAAATGTCAGAAAAGCTATTTATGTCAGCAAATGATATTGTGGGTGACAGGTAAAAGTTTCCAAGAAGGATGGAGTGAAACCCAATTAAAAAACAGGGCTTACATTCGATGACATGACAACTGATTTTACCCGTCGAGTATTCGTGGATGACAGCAGTTGATTTACTCCAGTTTCGGTGATGTAACTTGCAACACTCCCACCTCGTTTACGGACACTCGCGGAACGGTCAACCCGATACAAGTTATATCCATCCACTTGTACAATTTCACTAGGGATTTCTTCATGTAGCCACAACTCCTGAAGCATAATAATTCCCAGGTTTTTGTACTCCTTTTTCCGTGTGATGTCTACTACCTCCTCGACTTTTCCTAACAGAGAAAGAACATTGCTTGTTAAAATGAGAAGAATTTGCAATTGACTGGTGCTGCACTGTCTGAGAGCAACTTGCCAACCTGCTCGATGCTTCCTCCCGCCGTTTTGTGTTTTGATCATCCGCTTGAATTTATTTCTCACATTGTTGGAGTATTTCACAAAAGGCGCAGTTCGCGCGATAGTGCATAACGGTTTCATGAACGTGCTCGTGTGGGATAGCATTTGATGTCCTTGAAATTGATAACAATACGATTTAATGACAAATAAACCCACAAAAGTGTAAATATGATTTTCGTGATAAATGGCGCGACCGAATTCAAAGGACACACGAGTATGATCTATATATCTAGAGTTACACCGGAATTTCATTGGCTAACTTGTTGCTCCCAGTACGACTCGCGAAGACCGGTTACCCCTTAGAAGGTTACACTAACTTTGAAAGCTCACAGAAGATCCGAGCAACTAGATTTCAAATTTGCGTATTCAGAGAGATTCTGGTATGTTTGTGGCGCGATCAGTTAAGTTATGAGTAACAGGGTTTTGAGACACCATAGAATGTGTCATCTATGTTAGAATCTATTAATTGTGCACAAATACCATCGGGTCTTGAACCATCCGATTTTCAGTTTCTTAGATTACAAGAGCTTCTGTTTATAATAGAGTAATACAATAGTTGCATGCTATAACCAATAATGCCTCATTTCATTTATCTTTTGCAAATTAGTAAAACTTTATTTGTTTCGTTTAAAACCCGTTTCTCAACCAATTCAAAGTCTTTGCATTTGCATTTTTAGCCGCAAAATACTTAATACTCGTGAGGTTTCACATTCATACTTCATAGTTATCCACGGTAAAACTCAAAATGAAAGTAGGCATCTGAATACATTACTTCTGAAATTTCCCAGGTTGATATAATACAGAAGGTTTTTAAGCTTTATTCAAGCGTTGAATAATGATGAACTGGTTGCATGGTACACTTCAGTATAAAAACTATGAAAAATATGGTCTATGTGAGTGATGAAACTGGAATAGTTATAGAATAGATATGCTAGATCAAAATATTGCATTACCTCTGGAAAAATGGGAATTCTAAAAGTGAGTGAAATGCCTTTCTTTGACAAATGAAAAAACCGAGCGCAGTAAATTTCATGAATTTTTTCACTGTCAAATTCCGAGGAGACCAACATCTGGGGAAGCAAATGAAACCCAGTGAATGAAGTACTTTCGCAAGATAACGTGGTTCACGCTACACATTCTCTCTTTCGGGGAAAAGGATCAGAGATAGTGTTTGTGGTAGATCAAGGTGTGGAGGAGAAAACATCTCATGAGCATTTGAAAAATTGCACTGTCCGTGATTGTTCAGCTTGAGCCACGGTATTTAACTGTAGGTTAAATGCGGCTTTTTCAAACAGTCAACTCTGAAGGGGATAATTGTCTTCGGGTTATTGGTTAAACTCCAACCGATTGCTATGTCTTCCACTGCACGACAAACTAACTTCTCTGTGTGTAGCAACTACTAAAATGATGTAAGTAGAGTAGTAAATGCCCAGTTTACTACATATTGTAAGACAAGCATGAGTCATAACGGATAATTATTTAAACCTGAAAATTCATTACAGGATTTGGAGTGAACTATTACAAGGATTGAACACATTAACTGACAACTTAAAAAGCTGTTACCTGGGAAAAATTGTTTTCTTATATGTTCATAGATATAATGCACCAGGTGAAAATTGATCCAATATAGATGCATAAACCTGATAATTAAATGACTTGCCATGCCAAAACAATGTAGGTTAGGATTGTTACACACCGTGGCATGATTTTTTATTTAACATCTAAACTTCTAACTACACTGAACTGGATGTTTTGCTAAGTGTGTAGATCCGACATTTTGGTCCAGTCGTCATTATAAATGAATAAAATAATTGCATCTAATAATTGGACCATTTTTGTCTCCATGACCTTTATCCTTTGTATTTGGGGGCCTGCTAATAAAATCCAATGGTGCTGACTAAAATGAGTAATGCTTGTAATTAAAAATGCAGAACAGTGATTTGTAACAGATTGCACATAGGAATGCATCAGATAAGGATCATCGCTTTGTATTTGAAAGCTAGTATTTCGATCCTCTTGTGGTCAGAATGTCTGCACGAAAAACGATGTGACGATACCTGAAAATACATTGTCAGTTAAGGATAGCATTCGAAGAGATTTACGGGGTCATGTTGTAAAAGCAATTCTTTGATGAAATAACGCAGCAGCAATACCAATAATTATAAATAATATAATGATCAGCAACCACCTGAACTAACGAATATCATTTTCCCAGAAGGAAATTTTGGGTAAAATAATTCGAACAAGTAACCAACTAGAACGATACCTAACATGGTTTATGCATCAAAATACTATTTCTCCCCTATTGGTTTTGCGCTTCTTGTAATCCCTGTGTCGATCGAAATTGGGATTTGTTAACCAGTGTTTCATACGATACACTGACACGCCATCACTGAGCATTATCTCCCACACCAAGACAGCGATGAAACATCCACACAGTGTATCCATTACGTAAAGCTGCACGGGTAAAAAAGAAACAGACAATGAGCACAAGGAGAAAATGGATAAAATCTGCAAAATAACAATGAAACAGGACAGCCAAGTGTTATGTATGAGTATTTCTGATGTACTCCATGGTTATTCAGTGAACAACATTGTGAATACCAACGTGGTTTATTTCCTGATAGGCTGTCGTTGAAATTATTGAAGGCTTTGAAAACCGCAAATTAATACAAATAAACCCTGCTCTCCAAACTTAACAGTGTTTTACCGTTCTTTCATATTCCACACTGATAGATGTCCCAATGCTTCAGTAATTTTTGTTAATGATTATGGCTATATTTAAATTTTATTTGCTCTCAACAACAAGCGATAAAAATATCTGCATATACGGTTTCACATAAGATATTGATTGCTCAAGCATGAAGTGGAAACAATCATTTTGCTGACACTTTTAGGAATAAAGAACAATATTCATTCCGGTGTGATAACACACTCGCAAAACATTTCCTTTGGGAAACTGGTTATATCAACCAGGGGTTATCTTATGTGAAGCTTGATATGTTTCCTCTTTAACCGTACACGTATAGACGAATCTTACCCATATTTTTCCATATGAGTTGTTGTAAATGGCGCCTACCAAAGTTGCTGCCGGATTCATTCCACATCCGGTCACACGCATCTGGAAATGAAAGCAACAAACACGGAAACCAGATAAAGAAAATGTGTTGCTTATTCAGTATATTTTGCGAACTCACCTAATAGTCTGTAACCGACTCGAAATAAATGGAATATTACTCTTGTTCGCTGGATCACTGGGGTTATATTCCAATCACTACCGGCGCATCAGAGCAGCCACGATTATGGTATAGCAATTAATGTAAAATGCAAGTCATACGTGTCGTCTGCTGCTAAAATCATCACCCAATGTCCATCTTAGAGGATATCCGTTCAAACTAGTGGTCTCAAAATGCCGATTGGAATGTCGCCGTCAATCATTCGCAGTCAGAGTGTGTTCCATCTGGAACTCTCTCTCGCCCCACGTCGTCTATGCACCAAGCATTGAATCTTCCAAACTGATACTCAATGCAACATTTGCACACCTTAGAGTCCAACATAAGGGAAGCTACGTACAACAGTGGAAGAAGCCCGTATCGTGTGGTATTTTACGCAAGGAATTGTATGTATCACTGTATTTTAACCGTAACACGAACCTATAGGACGAGAAAAAACATGAGCTTGTAAGTTTATTCCCATAATAAATCTTTGATCTATGGATCAAATCTAGAAGCTTTCATCATGATCGCGGTCTAATTTGAACCTAAATCATCATTGTGTAATCTTCTACAGGGTTTCAGTTAGAATTGAACTGTTTGTTGATCTGTTAGTCTATGAGACTGGTTGTGTACAATTGGTTTCCTGGAAAACTGTGCCAAACTCATGAGGATAGAAGATAGATAGAAAATCAAAAGGAAAACAATGAGCGAGAACACCGTCTCATATCCTTGAGTCTAATGCAGCTTTCGTAATTCATCCAGCGTGCTCAAACAGCAGATAATCAATAGAGAACTGCATAAACATTCCAATCCAAAAACCTGTCCGTCATTCACATTTTTTTCTAGGACGTGTAAATTTAAAGCAGCGTTATCTAGCAGACCGGGTACCAGTCTTGAGGCCAGTGCTAATCCAATCACGGCACCAAAACGTTGTCCAGCCATTCCCAATATGCAGTAGACAAAATTGATCCGCCTGATTATCAGGAATACAACAGAGAGGATCGGTGTGAGTTGCAGTCCACTGACTGGCCCCACAGTCCACATGGCGACAGCGAATGCGGCGGAAGCGGCACCGCTGAATGGACTCTTTAACTCGTGTTCAGCTGCGTGACATTTTACAATAAAAATGATCATTCCCAGTCCAAGGGCCTCGGCAGCGAAAGTTCGACACATAAATTTTATGTGATACCAATCTCATCTTAGCAAATAGCTGTGGTCGCTTTGTAGTCCACCTCGTAGTCTTCTTTTGTCATAAATTTGTTCCAATTTACCTGAAATAGATAAATGCTAAAATTGCAACGATCTTTTAAAATGTGTCATCCGAGGTGGAGATTAGCTGCGAATGGTTTATTTATCTATTGAGTCCAAACATCTTGAACACAGGATATGTTAAATGTGACTATTTCGTCGGATTTGTATCAGCTTTGATATACAACGCGATTACTTCATCGTTTCACGTGGTCTTGTCCCTGTCAACCACGGCCTCCAACCATTAAATTCTCTACGACCCGCTAAGCTATCTGACTGGATCATTTTCCGCTAGTTGCACAACTTGGAACCATTCACCTTGACACGAGACTATCTGATCATCGGTTCGATCACCGGTTTACAATGCTCTTGTTGTCGCCTGTAATCCGACCGTGTGATGATGATACTTCTGTTATATACGGTCCGATTTCACGAGGCATTCTAACGGCTCGAGGTTGTGAGCAAGGTGCGTTTTCTTATTCGGATCAGGTAGGCATGCATCATCACTTTTTGAAGCTGAACCATCCGATTGATCTGTGAATGAATCCGATTGACCTTGTGATTGTAGAACCTATACAATGTGATAGGTTATATGCTGTTTAAGCGTTGGGTAGCGAAAAGACAGCAGCCAAAACCAGCGCATGAAGATGCATTGTTAACGGTTGTAAAAGCTGAAACTGAAACTAGGCGTGGGAAGAGAATCAGGTATGGAGCAATACACCATCCAAGCAATTTGGAATAGAAAACGTTCATGCAATGATGACAGTGTGCCAACACTTGAGCTATCTCCAGTATCCTTTTTATGTTACCATGAACGTAAAATTCTTCTCAGTATTTTCCCAACCGGCTGTTTCCACTTTGGACGCTCTCGATAACTATGTGACAGAAAGATTGTTTTCGTTTGTATTGTGTGTTACTTTTGCAAACACTGAAACTTATACTTCACTGAAATAACTATATATGCACGGAACATATTTAGCGGGGAACACTTTGTTTAGAGGCAGCATCAGGACATTTCACGTTCCAAGTTTAAGACGATGTTTACTCGTTTCCGGCTATTTGTTTGCAAATAAAAGTGAATATAAGGTATGGGTGAATTTTAACATACAACACATTTACTGGGTTTGAAGCTTAGTCCCGATTGAAACAAACCTTTCCGGTAATCAATTATAGCACTACTGTACGATTTATGCCAAGGATGATGTCGCTGCATCTCAACATGCATATTGCACAAAACACAACGTTTAGATAGGTTTTTAGCATGGCAACACAACAAAGGGGAGAGATAAAAAGGGTTATGTAACCGAGTGATTGAACGTATTCCATATTTGGTCCAAAGTCGGATGACCAAATGGACAGCTAGTGTGCTGCATAAGTACAACGGTAGAAAATGCAAGACTCCTTCATCAGCCATAGCTCGAAAGAAAGTGCGAGAATCACACGAATAATCGTGTTCATTTATCGATCGATCGGATGGTTCAGATGCGGCTAGTAGTGATTTATGCCCGCCGAATCCGAGCGAGAACCCGCACCTTGTCCAAAATATCACGCCATTAGAATGCCTTGCTTAGTGGATCGGGGGGAAATTAATTGTTTGAGGTCGTGGTTGACAGGGACAAGACCAGATGAATCGATGGAGCAATCACACTGTATTTCCAGATCACGGTTGCTTAAAAGGGTAACCTGTTTGGAGACAGTAGAACAAATGGGGAACGGAAATCAGGCAGCCTTCCGCCATCTTGTTAAATGCCTCTATCCTCTTCCTTCTTCTTCATACACTCCTTACAGGGATCAGGCTCCACACCCTTGTATTCAATCCGGTTCGAATTAGCGAATTTGGGCCTTGGAATTGATTGATTTTTCTTCCCCGTGTGTGTTCTCTTGTCCCGTAAACTGCCATTCTTTTACCCAAATGTGATCTGGAAGAGTGTACGCAGCTGATGCGACTACCCGGGAATAGTCTACATGAACTCATCCTGTGATCGTAAAAGTTTTCTTCCTTTGAAGGGAAATGAACACACTACGGAAATTCTACATTATGCTCAATTTAGAGACCCAATATATATCTCTGTAATTCATCTACATAGTTAATAGCGTATTCGAATGCTTATTTCAAGGCCAGATACTAATTTACAACAATCGTGCTTCACGTTCATGCGAATTCACAGACACAGAACTGTTCACTTTTTTATAGTCTAAGTCACACTATATGTGGGCCTATGTAATCCACCGAAACCCTTATTAGCTGTACAAAGACCACCAGGGCAGAGGTTTGCCAATTTTGGGACCCATAAATAGCGCGCACTAGCCCTATCGGTAGTGAGACACAAATCAATAGTATCAGGTTATGAGCCGGAGTCATTACAGTCTACTTGGTTTGCTCTTTGCAGTATTGCCCGAATCTTCATGTAAGATTTTATTCGGCGGAAGACTTGTGCAGATTGTCACCATGCGGTCGATACTGTCAGGCCAAGTGGACTGGTTGATTATTGTTGAGGACGACGTATGAATATACTTTAACTGGTAATTCTGGTTAATCCAGTAAGAGGTGATAGGGACGGTGTCATCACAAACACCTTCAATGTGAAGCTGAGCTCTAAAAGTACCCGGGGCTTCTCATTTGCACGGTTGATTTGCTAAAGTGAGTTAAAATGATGTCTGAAAAAAATAGCCAATCACAGTCATCATCAAACAAATTGCCAAATTATTTTTTTCACTCTCCTCACGCATTTACCACCACACCCACATCAGAAGCGATAGACATGACGTCGAAAGGCGCCCGGAGAAGCCAGTGTTTTTTTAAACGAAAGTGTTTTTGATCACGTCGCGTGGCAGTCCCATAGTAATTTAATGGTTTATGACTTTTTGACGTCAGTAGACCTCACGCATCAGTCAACATAATCTCTTGCAGATAACTGAATGTGGCTCGTTCATAATCAGCGTTTGACACGGGAATAGATAGGATAATTAAGGCTATTTGGTAATGCACGTATAAGGGCCAAGGAACTATTTATTTCTCGAACTTGCATCATTGAAGGTGCGCTCGGCTTTACTGAATAGCGTTCATCTGTCTAAATAACGAAATGAATGAGCACTTCAGGAAAAACGTTATGCTCTCAAATGTTGAATATTCTGCAAATAACGAAACTTGTATGATGAATGTAACTGAAAAGTTGCGGTCAGAGAAAACTAACGAAAAAAAATTTGATAATGAGCAAAACATAAATCAAGAGTGTTTTCCTCCGGTGAATGACAATCGCCTTACGATTTGACAATAACTGAAAAAGGTGTTCCTATGTGGGGAAGTATTCGCAGAAAGGGGTTTTTATTTGAAAAGAATTCAGGGATTAAACGTGACTCTCCGATTTCGGAACGCAAACAATGCCCCTGACGACATGTTTCCGATCAATCAAAGTAGCACAAGCGTCGAAATACCTAAAATAAAGAAACGCGATGAAAAACAAATCAATCAATGTAACGAGACAAAGTTTGAGGGATCTGATAACTAAGGTGAAAACGTTTTCTTTCTTTTAAATCACGGATAAATATCGGGGAGCAGTATAACCGGTTTTGAACGATGCAAGCTATCACGAATTTAAGAATAAAATGAGGTGGAATGGCTAAATTCCTGATACTGAAGTTTGTGAACATTGAAAATAACGTTGATGACATGAGAAGACCAGGGTGACAACAAGGTATTCAATGAAAACCGATTTGAGGATGCTTTCATTACTTACTATAGGAGGGAGATTACTTACCAATGAAAGATAACGATAATCGATTTTAAGACTAAATAGTGCGTCAATGCACTTATACATGTTAAATAAAAGGTTTCGGAGCACAGAACAATCGTGAAGTTTATTAGGTTTGTCCTGGAGAGAAAAACATCTGTCCGAACTGAGTGAAGGTCGACCATATACAATCTCACCAGCATACTTGCAAGCATTAAAGTTACTACAAATGTAAATGGAAACATTAAACAAAAAAGTAGCATCCTCAAAAGCACTAGAGCTGATATTGAGGGAAGACAATTGTGAGTCATCAAATGAATTAAGCTGCGTTCTACGGAAGAAGCAGTCGATTGGAACATTCAAAACTTGAGGTGTCAGACCAAACCTAACGAGAAGTTCAATGAACACTCTTCAGTCAAGAGAATCAAATACGTTTGCAAAATCAGGAAAAGCTAAAGGAGCAGCACCTGCACCTTGGTTCAAAGCGGATGTATCAGGTGAACAACTTGGGCAACAGTCTCTTGTGTGGACATATGAAATTTGTTGGAAAACTGTAATGGCTCATTTGAGCTTCACAATCGTGTGATGCCGTGCAGCAAAACGGTTGTAAAGGCTTTCAACAACAAAGATGAGCAGACAATTGGACAGTACTTTAAAAGTTATTTCTTGGGGATGGGTCTCATGCGGACTAACCTCCAGCAATTGGGGTTCGTTCCGGAGGACAAACATGTACTGGACAATAGGTGTTGCAAACTGATAGGAGCAAGAGTTTAGCAAATGAGATGCTAATCGATCAGGACCACGAGCTTTGTTAACCTTGTGTGTCACAAGGACTCGGATAACCTCATACGGAGAAACAGGATTTATTGCACCGCAGGTTCTAAAAGGAAATGGGAGGTAGCCTGGGGCAGGTGAAGAAGCGAATCAATGATTCAGCGCCTGAACGTTGGGCAAGAGGTGATGCGTGAACCACAGATTTTTCGCACAGTAGTCTTTATATGATGACACTCTTTATCACTAAAAACAAGATCAACTTAAAATCCTTAGTTTAACTCTCGCCGACGGGTAACTGTGATATTGTTTCTAGCGTTGTGTTACCATGACAGTGAAGTGCAGTGTGCGACTCAATATGGATTGGGTTGCGAGGGAAGGGAAGATGGGCCGAGTTCCGTTATAAATGGGTCTAAATTTCGGTCAAATACAATAGCATTGCTCAAGACTAGGTATCTATGGGCGTTTACCTGTGAGCACGAAATCTTTTTTCTGAGAAGCACTATACTTGAATTGTTAATGAAGTAGTGACAATAACTCTCGTCTCTCTGGTCAAGGTGTTCCGATTCATTACAGTATCATAACAGGCTTAAATAAGCACCTATTGTTTCACATTCCAACCACATTGGAGGCAGTCTAGCATTCCACACCATCGGTTCGTTCAAATCCAATTTGTGCAGGCACATAAAAATCTTCCACCAAGCTCGTCATGTGTGATCGGACTTTAAGCCACTGACCAATGGATAATTGCTTCAAGAATAAGCCCATGCGAGAAGCAGTGAATAACTGAAACCAAATTACATGAAACGGTCCATTTTCCCTGTCCTCGGAACACTGGTCTCTAATTATGCATTCTTTTGAATTATATATAAAAGAGATTGAGCTCAGTTTCCATTGTGTGCTCTCTTCATATATTGTTCTGTGACATACTTCAAACATGCAAAAATTTGGTAGTTCTTGTTTTCTGTTTCCATAGTGTCAAACCTCTTTGTACACATTACCGTGCGTCAGTAAATAATATGCGTCTTGATGAGTACTACTCGCGTGACAACAAAAATCAGTATACCACCAGTCAACTTTCAAAATGTTCTATACACAACTCAGTGAAGATGAGTTTTAGCGAACTTCACATCGACAAACTTTCGATTAGTAACCATTTCCTACTTCACAATGCGAACGTTGCATTGATTTTAAATTTACTCGTGAAACAACCACGTTCGCAGACTCGGTCTTATTCGCACCTCATCTTTCAATAAATTCTGTGAGTAGAGGAATGAAGTGAGAGAATTTTCGTGTTTCATTTTGCAAGTTGACCAAGATTGTTTGACTTGGAAATGCGAAGCTGGAGTTTAGATTTGTTGTGCACTAAATTAATAGATGACGCTTCCAGAACAATTGTGAAGATGTAATTTACACCTCCGTCAAGTTAATTTTGCTATGAAAATTCGTATGATTGCTTGGTAGGAATCGTTTATACTTTTCATTTTTCCCCTATTGAAATGTTTATTTAGCCCTTCATTAAGGCTTTGCAATCGGTTAGACTTCCTCGTGAGTAAAGCCTCTAAGCACAAAACAGTAAAAATGAATTATTTCAACATCTGTCTTGTCTCGTTTAGCAACACATGGTATACTACTGAAATAAGGAATTATTCGTTTTTATTCATCTGTACTTGATCCATTGAGCAACTGATCACGCACCTTCAAATCGGTGCATTTCTCGCTCTATTTTTTTCCTAACACAAAATGAATCAACAATTTACATCAAATTCAAGTTCAAATTTTTATTATGGGTAAATTACAAAGCTGATGATTATAGAATCCCATAGGGTTTGTACACACTGAGTTCGGTTGGTAGTACTATTCAATATCAAACTCTGACGTTCACTCATGGGTACGCAGATGCTAGGTATTTCAGCGCTTCACCAGTCGTGACTTGAATGAATCGATGGTTGGTGCACAAACAATTTGAGGTGGAAGCAAGTTCCAGGTGTTACAAAC
>UZAN01000250.1:0-11911 GCA_900618425.1 Echinostoma caproni | reverse complement strand
TGGTTAGCCGGAAGCTGTACCGCGGTGCGTGAGTATTCGTTGCACGATCACCACAATTTTATAGAATAGGTTGTTAAGTAACATACAATGTTCGAAATTGTATTGCAGATCCGCCATTGCGTTCGTGTATGAAAAAGAGATTGGAAGTATATGAATTATATGACGAACCAGCATGTTGAGTCTTGTGTGGATAAAATGTGGATCAAACATTCCATCATTTTCATTGATATCGTAACTAACGCAGCGAACCACTTTCCTAGGATCTGGGTAAATCGCCTCATGTTTTCCATTAGTTTTGATTCAAACAGCAGGTTACTCGCACTAACCGCACGGTTGCCATTCACCCAGTGAGACACCATAACTTTTAGCATCTGAGCAATCGAGCAGTCAAAGAAAACTAAATTAGAAATTCGGCATTCATGAATGATAACCAGTGTGGTGAATATGAACAAAGATGCGTCATAAGCACCCACCGAAAACCGATTTCTCATAAATATAATTACTCAGTCGAATTTGGGAACGGAACATGTCGCATCTGGGGAAAAGGATATATGCCCTGAAAGCTGCATAATTTGTTTCAACGCCGTTAATTTTGTGCTATCTATCGAGAGGATCGAGACAATCTCACCAGCTACCTGGTAGTCCAGTACTGCTCGGATTGAACGATCCATACTAGGTTCCATACATTTGCATCACTGACGATGCTCAAAGGCAAAACAGTTCTGCAGTAATCCCTGTACGTTTACTTTGTTCTGTGTACGCGGAAACTTATTCACCGTAGAACTAAAATTAAATCCTCCCCTAGTCTCCTCTATTTGAGGAGACCTTGGACACACCCTTAGAAGCTGATTAAAGGCGTAAAGCTGTGTTGGCAACCAGGGCAGAAGGGGCTTTTTGACCTGATAAAGAAGAACTAATAAACCCATAGACAGTATGCCTATATTTATCGTGGTTTAAATTTGGAATGATAAAAATAGAACCCACGAGGCAACGAAAAGCAGTCTGGATTTTACGTCCAATAAGTGATTTAGAGTTTTTGCCCGTAGGCAGAGGATGCGTTATGTTCATTAAACAAATTTATGCAGAAATTGCACAGAAATATTTATCATTTTTATCTTTAATATGTATGCAAACGAGCTGGTTTTGAAAACTTCAGCTTCAAGCGCATGTTCATAAATGAATACGGTGGAGACTTGATTCACCAAATAACACAAACTCGGTCTGGATAAGCACTGGGTGTTTGAAAAGAGTGAGCAACTAAATTGTAGTCTGCCGCCGGAAAACATAGCATCAAGCGAGAATTGACGATTTCGCAGTTGTGTAACGGATAAATTGTGGGCAGTTGGTAGTGAAACAACACTAATTGGCGTTAACTGTAGTGGGAGCCTACTGAATCCAGCACTATGTACGCACCAAGGTACTCAGCCAAAGCACTCCAGTTGCATTGGCATGAAGCTAACGTCGGAAAAGAATCCAATTATGACCTCTGTCACGGGAGTGTGGAGTTCATTTTACTCCAGGAAAGCTGGTTACACCCAGATATTGAGGATGATGTGGTCGAATGAGACGGCTTTGGTATATTCAGGAATGATCGGGTTGGGAAATTTCGCAACAGTGGTGGCAGAGTGGTCACTTTCGTAAATTAAAGTTGATGTAAGAACACTCGTTGGATTTTTTCCTACTCAACAAGTAAATTAATTGTACTTTTGTTTGCTGCAAGGCCCGCTTTCTCAACAAATTTTGCTTCATTGACCTTGTGAACACTTATATTGCTGCTGATACACTCACACACCCCCTCCCACTTAGGACGATTTTCTGATACTGTAGTAAAACAATTCGCCAGTTGTATTGACCAGTCCTTGCGTATTACCGCTGATGACTTTCATCTCTTTGATACATCCTTTCTAACCACTCTGGGCTTAGAGAACCTTGTCAATTTTCCAACCCGTACCAATGCCTTTCTTGATAGCATTTATGTAAATAGTCCTAAAATGTTTCACGTTTTTAAATGAGGCTCAATTAGCACTTCTGGGCACTGTACCATTCTTCTTTACCCCCAAAATATACTGTAAAACTAACCACTGCGTTCATACACGACCCACCTCTCGTACGCTACGGGAAATAAATTGTTCTCCTGAGAACTTGTCCCGAGTGCGGGACGTAATTTCTTCTACTGAATTTTCTGTGTTCTTCCACAATCAGCTGTCTTCTTCTTGCGAACATCTTGCCGATTATCTTAATTTTGCTATGACCAATGCTGCCCTGTTGAAACTTTATATTCGAACCGATAGGTTTTACTCACCCCTTCTTAAGCGACTTCGTTGTGCTAAAGAGACGGCATACATGGCCGGCAGGCGTAACAATGTCAAAGAGCTCTCTGTCCTGACTTTAGAAGAAGGAAGAAGCCTCAACGGAGACTGCTTTAAGCAATAAAAATAAAACTGCGGAAACTCTGTGGCTCATGCATCAGTTCTTGTCCCAACGTCGAGGTAATTAACCGTCAATTTCCCTCTGTACCTACATCTAGCTCCCTCCCACCTTCTTTTCCTACCCATGGGGCAATAAACCCTGTTTCTTCGGACGAGATTCTCCAGGTTTTGAGAAGACTCGAGGTCAATAAATCTCATGGTCCCGATGGATTAGCACCTCATTTGTTGAAAGCCTGCGCCGACCAGCTTGCGATACCCATTACCGAATGGTTTAGTACTTGTTTGTCATCTGGAACGATCCTCGATTGCTGTAGGTCAGCCCGGATCAAACCAATCCTAAAGAAAGGATCGTCAAAGTACCGTCCTATTGCCTGCACATCTGTGTTGCTGAAGGCTTTTGAAAATGTTTTGCTGCATCGCATGACACCCCCATTATAACTTCCATGATCCTTTACAATTTGCTTAGAAACCCATTTATCCACATTTGACGCCGTTGTTCATATTGTTCATTCTATTGCTTCCATCTTAGACAATGCCGCTGGTAGCACTCGTTTAACTTTTGTTAATTATACAAACGCTTTTGGATCTCTCTGACGAAGACTGCTTATTGAACGTCCTTCTGAGTTTGGTCTAACTTCTGAAGTTTCGAATGTACTAATCGACTGCTTTTCCCGTAGGACTCGGTTTACTTCACTCATTGGTGTTCAGTCTTCTTCCATTAACAGCAAAGCCGGTGTTTTGCTGGGTGCCATTTTGTCCCCTTTCTTGTTTTCTATGTATATACAAAATCTCCCCGTTCCCACCAACTTTATTGCTTGTAAGTATGCCGATGATATTGTGACTGGTTGTCCAGTCCCTATTTCAGACAGTTTTCGACCTCTCAAGGACAGTCTTAATGAAATTCACGATTGGTATATGACCCGATCCCTTGTACTCAACACCATCAAGTGCATTGAAGTTCCATTTAGTCTTAAAACCTGTCCCCGTTATCTTCATTAGTTAATAATCTCCCTTATCTTAGTTAGAGTTAGCAATCAAAGTATTCCCAAATATGTATCTGTTAAATATCTTCGTTTGTATGTCGACTGTGAAAAGTTCAGTAGCCTCGGTGGGATTCGAACCCACGCATGGACGCCTCCTACGCTTTGTACGAATATGCTCTACCAGCTGAGCTACGAGGCCACACCAAGGCTACTGAACTTTTCACAATCGACATACAAACTTCAAATCTGCCAAACAACAATTTGAACAAATATCTTAGTGTCAACCTTACCCATAACCTGTCCTGTTCTGCTCATATCATCAATGTTTTCACAAAAGTTCGAAAACTGTCTTTCTATGCTTACAAGCTTAGGAAACTGGCCGTTCCACAATCTTATTCTTAAATTTGTGATTGCCTACATTCTTTCACACTAGTTATACTGCTCCTCGATTTTTACCCCTGGAGTGAAAGAAAAAAACTTCACTTTATTTTCGAGATCCCTGAAACTTTTGTCCCGCTACAGTGGAGTTGATAGAGTTGTTTTGGTTGATTTCCTTATTTCCAAGCATCTTGGAGTTTGCGATACATTCATAGACAGGATAGCACGAGATCAAGGACACTGTCTGCACCAAGAAATCGCGAAAGCCCTGTCAAATCCCCCAACTCACTTCAAACATCAACTCCTTCCTGCGCGTACTTCCACATATAGAAACAGCGTAATACCATACCTAGTTCGCTTACTGGTTAATCGTCAGACTATTCTCACCCACCCTCAGGGAGAAGCTCTTGCACTAATTTTTCTCTCAATTACTTGAGTGTAGGATTTCTTAGTTTTTTATTGTCTGCTATTGATTTTTATCTATCCACTGCAAAAATCGTAAACTGCTGAAAGCTCATCCTTTGGGTGCGTAAAGCTATTGTTGACTTGACTTGATGACCACGTCAGAAATCACCATCCGCTTCACCACATGAAAGCTAATAGAATTCCACTGATATGATCCTCTTTCTGTCAAACTTATGCGTAACAGCTTCCCGTTTTTACTATTTAAGAATTACCCAACGCAAGATCTTTTCCAAATTACCGCTCAATCAAGTCTCCAATGTATTCATCATGTGACGAACTTACTAAAGCAAGCTTGCTCGCACACTTCCTGATAGCTAAATGGTAATACTCCGTAATATGTGCATAATCTGGATTGATGTTTAGTACTAATCTTACCACGGGAAAATATAGACTAGCACCAAGAAGAAAAATGTGCTAAAGAACATTTTGGATGTTAGGAAATGAAAATGATCAGGACCCCAGGACCCAAGTGAACAACTTCAAGTCCTGTAAAACATTCTTTAATAAGATTTTATCCCATCCTCTTTATTCCTCTCTTAGCGACTGCCTTTCTCACTCATCCACCCGTTCCACTCACAAACTCATAAAGACTCGCACTGAAGCTTACAGGCGGTCTGTTGTTCCTTATCTCACCAGATTTCTAACAAACCAAGTCCTCGTTACGGGAAATCTCCGCCAAACACTGCACTAAATCCCTCATGAACACCCAGGTGTGTCACTCATTTTGGTTGTTGCTGTCCCTTTTCACATCCTTTTAACTGCTGTATTGTGTTTTACGTATTTTTTGACACACTATGGTTATGTGGTTGCTGAATATCCACCTCTCGAGGTGTATAAAGCCATTCCTTGACTGATTGACTGACTGACTGACTGAAATTGTTACTGAACAGGCATCAGCAACACCTTCATATATATACGTATGTTTACTTCAAATGCGTTTAATCTTTAGATAGTGCTTCAAGCTTCAGAAGTATAACACGCAAACGCGAAACCTTCAAACCGGTAATTAATCATGATTTTTACCAACACCCAGAATTTATTCCCTCTCATTTTACTTTTTGGTACACCGTTGCTCTCGACAATGTTTAAGGATATTGCTCAGTTTTGGTCTCAGGAAGCTGTTACAGTGTGAACTGTACCAAAACGGCGTGTGATTTTATAACCTACAACAATCCATTTGAGGTTTGGTCCCATCCTTCTCAGCTCCTAAACAAACGGCAGCATTAGGAATCGTGCTAAGAATAAGCCAGTAGTTGAGCAGTATTCTTCTCAGGATAGAGGGTTTACGCGTCTGAGCAATTGCTTTGCTAAAGACGAGTATTAGACCGAACGTGGATTAATCAAGATTGACGTGTATAGTTATATTGAGTTTCGAGTTGAATTCTTATGTTTGGAAGATCCCCATTTTTGTTTGTCTTAATATGAATCACCCATTTTGAAAATCCATCTGCTTGTTGTCGCCTTTAAAACAGGGCGAATGGTTGGGGAAAATGAATACCGATAGAGTTTGTGCGTATTTCATGCCATGGATCGAAATAGCCATTTGTATGTAACTTAGAGTTACTTATGAGTAGTATTACGGGATTATTGTTATTGATTGATGGAACTGACCATCTTTCAGACTTCACCTTCACGCACATTCCTCAGCTTTTCCATTCAAGCACCAGATTCATGTTTTTCTCTTATTAGAGCTCATCAGTAATGAATAACCACCGGTCTGTCCGGGATTTGAACTCCAGACCCGTCGCATGAAAGGTGTGTCATCACTGTGTCAACCAGCTCAAGCCAGGGCTGAACAGAATCGCCAACACATGCTTGTTTAGATGTCGTCTTCAGAGATAGTCAGTCAGTTTAACAGCTATGTAATGGCTGCCAAATTTCACAAATTGTACGATACCTTGATTCCCCTCAGATAAAACTGTTTCATTGTCTTGTTTTGTGCAGAAACCGTGTTTTTGAAACGTGGCATTCTAATCTCCACAAGTAAAATTGGGCATTTCAAACAGTCGTAAAGAGATTGTGAAGAGTGAACTAGATTGTTCGATGAGATATGAAGAAACGTGGATCATCATGACTTACCTGATGATGAAGCTACATTGGCTCCAGTGAAGTGACTACTGAACACTTACTAAAAACGTAGTACCTTCGATATCAGCAAGCCATTAATCAAAGAAATCAACTGCCATGCTCATAAAATCAAGTCATTGTAATGAACAATGAAGGCATTTTTCTTCAATTTTAGCCGAATAATTATTACCTGGGTCAAGTTACAATAATGCTGCCTATGATTAACTTGTTGGTGTCTAACAACTTTAAACTGTGGGAAAATATCGTCAATTTAAAATCTATGAATCAGTGTCAGATATTGACTAACTTACTTATTTCAGTGTAGATTTATCCCTTAACAGTAGTGACAACTGGTGCTACATTGATCAAAAACGAGCAAGATGCCTAATGACACATTCTCTGCAGGCGTTCATGCGTACCAGCGAGGTACTTATCGCAATTTATCCTGTTACGAGACCTATACTATGCTTGAATATGCTAGAAGAGATAGGAAATTCAGCTAAATTGTCCTTTAACTGCCACCATATCAAGTAAGCTTCTGGTGTTTATGGCAATCTTGTTGAATTTTTTTCGTAAAACTGAGAAAACTTATAGGGGATGGTATAATCGGAACAGCATGATGCTTGCGGCTAGCAAGACGAAAAGCGTGCACTATTATTCATGTTATCTACATCTTTCCGAATGATCATATTACACACTTCTTCGTGAACAAATAACTTTCATATTTTGGAATCATTTCCACCTCTGATTGACTTTTTTCTGATCCATCTTGAAGGGACCTCTTACTCAGTTGAGGATTCTACGGTAGATGTTTATTGATTCCAACGTAATCTTGCCCGTGAATAAAGTTAAGTTATACGGAAGCGAAAATCAATGAAATGAAAAACGGTCTAGTCAGCTGCCCGGTGGCCGAGTGGGTAGCATGCTTGCCTTCTGCCTGTGATGACTCGGGCTTGATCCCCAGTTGGATCACCGAATTCTCACTGCTGATGAGACCCAACCAGCTGAAAATAGCTGTCCAGTGCTTCCCAGCTTTTCAGTTCACGTTTCATTTGTTATGTATGCGACGAATTCACCTTTGAAATGAAATTCATAACCTACCGATAGGAGAATAACTGCAGTTGCAATTTTAGTCGAAGGAAAGGTGCTTGATGATTCATCGTTCAAAACCTATCAAGATGATTGGGTTAAAACAATTAAATTGGTTAAACCATGATTTTTGATTGATAATATATATAAATTGTCTCCACTCCAGAGCGATGGACGTTTGGAAATGGCACTCGTTTTTCTGACCGTAAAATTGATCCATGGTGGAAGCTTTTGTTGATTTTCTCAAATTGTCGATATTTTTCAGTTTCGAACGATTATACCGGCAAGCTCATAACCACGAGATTCACATTAACGATAAATAAGGATTGAAAGTCGAAACCGTTTCAAAATTATTTCCAATCCTTAGTCGGAGGAAAAGTGTTTAAGGTGTACATAAAAACACTTAAACTAAACACTAAACTAGATTCCCTTGAGTTGACAGATGCAATAGGGGTTGGTTCATGCCAATATTCCCAGAAGCTGAAATTACAACTCTGGACAAATTCATAGCAATATATACGTTAACTTGTAGCTTGTTCGTTTCCTCTCAATAGTGTCAGCTGCATATCGTTCGGTTTGAACCATAAATCTTCATTAATTAGCAAAGTAACCTCTACGCCGAGTATCATTCCCGCTGTTCGTGCATTACTGTGTAGAGAAATATTAAGTGCATCCATATTCCAATCAAGTCCCACAGTCGCAGTCTAGCAGCCTGAACTTAGATTCTCAGAAAATATCCTCAACTACGATGTCACCAAAAACAAGCACGATCGGAAACGCGTACCAAATCAAAGTTTCGATCGAACTGCATCGGATTGTGATTTATGAGGTCAAATGGTGACGATATATCGCGAATTGTGTGCATTGTGTGAAATCATCGACCATGAGTTGGAGGCAACTTGTCATGCGCAGACAAAGACAAATGCTTTTGGAGAGTGAATAGGTATTTTGTGTCAGACCACACCTGTTCTTTTTAATATTGCCCGGCATTCCAGGGAGAAGTCTTCTTTACTGCAATGGGACTGCAGCAGGTCGACGAAAAATCAGCCGCTATGACCAGTTCACATGGCTTAGTATCAAATTTGAAAATTCTCAGTTTCTACTCCCCGTTTTAGAAGTTGAAAGCCTAAAGCACCACTATTAATATTTGTTGCGTGGCGTGGGTGAAGCAGTTTCTAGCTGAGACTGACACCACAACGGTGGCTTTTAAAACAAACATTTTCTCCATTTATGATTGCACTACTGTGTTTATTTGTGAGTAGTTGAGTGAGTCAAATGCATTCCGTGAATCCGTATGACAGGGTACTGTCAACGTCAGACGGAAATTTCCCTTCAGTGACATAGAGTTTTGCTTGACGGGAATTACCTGAAAAGAATGACTTTAATGTTCCCTATTGTGTCTAAACTCTTTGATGAACTACATTTTTATGGTCAGTTGCTGCACACAGCAATGCAAATCGGTATGATAAGCCAGACTACCAAAACTGTCAGTAGTCAGCCAATATAGCTTATCCGGGATACATAGGTTATATTAAAGTCGATGCGAGTGAGCAGAACCATTTTTGATAACTAATCCATCATCAAATGCATTTTTATTCTCTCCATGAATATTCCATAGCTCTTATAGGCTATGTGCAAAATTGTGGTTATAAATGATGCTCCCAAGTATTTGTAATGTCACATCTTTCCGACGGTAATAGATATCAATAGTATTACTGTTTTAATTTATGTAGGAAGAAATTTGCTGCTTTCGATTTCACTTTTCATCAATGGTATTTTGAATAGCCGTGATTGCAAAGCTAGCCTTTTCTAACTTCATAGAAGTGCTGGTGGATTTTTTTTAATAGTTTAATTACTGGCCTATTATAAAAAGAAGGAAGGGTCCAGCCAGCAAATTAAAAGTGATCCTTCTTGAGGTTACCAAACAGTTTGTTCCAAACTGTTTAATCTCAAGATCAAACGAGAGTTTCTGTTGCAAAAGCTTCCTAATAGCAAATGCTTTCAGTTCAGTGATTCATTTCGAGAAAACCATGTTCAGTATCCTATACATTGTTGAAAAGTCAAGTCGAGAAATGGGGAATCATCAGTCGCTGTACTTAAAAAGTGTAGGATGGATTAATGGCCAGTACATTGGCAACATATACCTCGTTTGCCACTCAAGAGCAAAGTTTTCGACGCCTAAAGTACTTAACAATGGATTAAAAATATGGTGGATGGAAAATATGCAGAGTGAACCGGTTTTATATATATATATATATATCGCCCACAAGAGACATAATTCCATAAGCCTCTAAATTTTGACCGCCGATAAGAGTAGCCGAAGTCACTGTCTTTTTCAACAATTGATTCAATGTGGTACATTTCATAACATCTTAATCTTGTAAAAATTTTCATCCTTACCTATGAAATTTAACTAATAACTCGAAGTTGAAGGCTTTACCGTTCACCTACTGATGGTAAGATTGCTCTGTTTTCAGTAAGTAAACTGAAATGACAGCTTTTTCGTTATAGGTGAGGAGTATTGTTTGGAATAGTGGCAATGTGAATACCAGATATACATGTCTTTGTTGAAAAAAATATTTATTTTAATAGTTTCAAGCTACTAATTAATTTTGGCTTGATTCCTGAAAAATGTTATCGTTCTATGGTGTCATTTTATTGCTATTCCGATTTTCCTTAGTAAAACTTCAGTCATTCCGAATTTGGTTCGCAGCCCAATTAATTCCTGTTGTGTCGATAACGGCATATTAATTATAACGATTTATCTCGGTCATCCATTTAGGAAAGTTCAAGTGGTTCTCCTGTTTCATATACAACCACTCAATTTTGTATTGCTTTGGTCTAATTGTCAATGTCACATAAAATATAAAAAATTTATTCATACTTCTCAACACTAATAGATGTGGTTCTTGAGACCTGGACAGATAAGTAGCTTGTAACCATTAGCATCATTGTTTCTGGTTCTTTAGTTTGATTAATCCTCAATAAAATCATGCAACATACATTCAGAATTACTAATCTGGACCTTTGGACGGCCTGTCTGCAGCAATACGATTCACTCATCCCCATTGGTCTTGGTAAAAAATGCATCCATAGATGAAATCTGGTATCTAACGTGGATAATTTACGTTTTTCATTTTGCTTACTCATGAGTAGTCTAACTCGTAATAGTCTCATTCTAGCGTTGAGGATCTAAAGAACGGTTTTACAGACTGCTTACCTCGAATGAAAAGCACCGACCGAATGAACGGAATGGGACAGCTCAAAAAGAACGTCCACCGGTAATAATCCAATCGAGTTCGATCCTAATGTTATTGTTCACAGGTTTGCAGTTCGAAAATCTGTATTTGAGGACAACCTAAAATTTCGAACAGCAGATTATCAAAGCAGATGGCCTCGAGTAGGATTGGCTGAATGATTATAATGGAGTCTACAGATAATTTTATGTTCGGGTAACACAGTTCACGCCTCTGACGATACAATATCTCTCACACGTGTATTACTCACGCTTCAATTGAAATACAATGGCTGCTGCCTCATTTTAAACCGATTGCTTAAGGCGACACATGCAATTAACAGGAGAACCTGGACATAAGTCATGAAAGGCTCAAGTTCCGTTTACGCTTCACTACCTGAACACATGAGGACGGGGGCGCAAAGATGACGCAACAGAGAGGGAGGCTGACCATTATGTTTCTGCCCCCCTTGGCCGGTGTTACTTGACGGCGAAAGGGCAATTTTGATCAGGGTTCTCATCACGCTCGCTTTCCGAAAACGCATCCGAGAGATTCAAAATGTAAGCGTATGTGCTCCCAGCAGAAAAGTGATAAGTCAACAGCAGATGTCAATATCTAAACTTTTCAGGGAACGCCGAAGCATAGCAATCATCTGGATGCAAAAGTTTGGTATTGCTAAGTCATTGTTGTCATTCAATAAATAAATTAGTGCCAAATTCTCGAAATGAAACTGGTTCATTGAATGATAGTATTTCAGGGTACACGTTTTCGCAAGGTGATTGAATTATTAATCACTCAAATAGAACACATAACGTTGAATAACTGCATTGCATACTCCTCAATTTACATCAGGATTATCGACTTCTCAATTCGTAATTGCAACGGTTTGCTGTGACCCAGTGAGAACTTCCTTATTTAATAAGCCCTGGAACATATTGTGCAAATTCCATGTCCACCTTTTCCGACCCACTACCCGCTTCATGTGTATTCGGTCGCCCACTTTGATCTTGGAGCACTGGTGAAATAATTTTTTGAGGTTATCTATAATCGCATATCAGTTAGACTGTATATTTGGTAATGCTTACGCGAGCTGAATTACAAAGCAGTCATCAAATTAAACCACTTGCGAAATGCAGATTTAACGAATAATTGAATGTCATTCGTTTCATAGATTCATCTTCTGATGGAATGGTTTTCAAGTGCATGCTTTTGATGTGTTTTGTACATAGTGCGTGATAGTAGCGTATAGATATCAGTTTCTGAG
>UZAN01000249.1:0-11970 GCA_900618425.1 Echinostoma caproni | reverse complement strand
TAAATTGAACTACTCAATCTTCTCCATCTACTCCTTTGAATAGAACTGATGGATTTATAAACAATGACGTATTTCATAAGCAAAATTCGCATAGCTAAATAGCATGATTTACATCTAGGACGGTTTTGCTCTATTTCAACATGGTGCATGTTACAGAAAATGCAATTTTTATATAAAGCATGGCAACAAAATACATTAAAATACAAAAGAACAGACAAACATAAACGAGGGATGGGTAAATGGAGCACAATGTCACCGGAGTAGTGACAGACTAAAATAAAATTCTTCTTCACGGGTTTCCGTCCGTTTAAAGAACTCACTCCAACAAACCTTAGCTTTCTTACCAATCGGAACTTGTAGGCAATTTAAGACACTGTGTTTCGATCGACCTGTTGTTCTATCAGTAGAAGACTTCGAACTATGGTTGATGACGAGGCTATCGGCTATCGTTTCTGTGCAGCACAATTGGCCTCGACTGCGTCATCTGATGCTGGACCCTATTTGGAATATGTTCAACTAGCCGGTGACCTAATCGTTGCTTGTTCTACACACGTAGGTCGGTAAGCACCCACGTTGGAATTGGTAGATTAGATTAGTCTTAGTGCACAGAGATAGTCATTCTATCGCCCGGTCTGTGGATATTCTGGTTGTCTTATAGCCGAATTTTTATTCGCTGTATGACAGAGACGGTTAACTGGTGACCTTAGTAGCTTTGAGCGTACGGCAATCACAATTTTGCAATTTCGCAATTCTTTATTTTATGGTTATTAAATGACACTTCGGGGTGAATGTTTTGTGCTAACATCTCCATAATATTTTGTAGTTATTTTTCAATTCTGTCCTCCGTGTGGACCATCCTTGTACCGTCAACCAACGTCCAAACAAGATCACTTTTCTACTTCAGTGGCAAAAAACTCTCAGTGTAAACATTGGACTATTCATATAGTATTCACACGCTCTCTGAATGGAGTCAAACGTCCAAGATTCCCGAAACAACTCCAACCCGATCAATCCGATGACCACTGACACAATCAAGATGGTGTGTTTGTATGTGTGTGGCTCGTACGCCTCTTCTTGGTTACCATTTGCAGGATGTTTTGGATCAGAAAGGACTTACTGTGCAAATTTTTCACATGCAGGCAAGTTTAGTTCCCACATTTATGTAGACAGTTCATCGAATGCTGATAAACAAAAGCCCTTGTTTTCTTTGTACACAGAAGTTGCATGGCTTTCCACAGATGTCGGCTATTATAACTGTTTAAAAATTGGTAGGAGAAGAACAAATCCATTGACTTAAGACCATTCTGGTCGATGTTGAAATATTTCTGACAATCGATATACCCTGGACTTGGTAGAAGGGCTGTTCAAGTTTGATATGTGAGTTTAGTACGGGAGAGAGAGAGAGATAAGATGAATATAGGAAAGAAATACGATTTCCAAAGTGCAACACATATTAGACATCGATTTCAATGTATCAACAAAGAATTGACCGTTGTTATTCAGCGAACGTTTCAAGGAGAAACAAGAGGCTCCACGAGATGAGGATTTTTGAAAAATAAGAATGATTTATCACGAAGTGTTACAGCGAAAGAATTTAATTTTTCGTAGTTCGTCTGAAATAGTGAATCAAAGAGCAAGCAATTGCCGTTGGCTGAAACAAAGGCACGTAGATTATGAAAAATGTTTGGCGTGATTTGTAAAATTCTGCCGAAAGTGGAGTTACCTTTGGTTGCAAAAACGCTTAGCTTAGAAAAAAGTAGTAAGAATTGGGGTTAATCCGTGGTTAAAATCACCAGCAATAATATACTGATATATTTATCCGCAGTTGGAATCATTTTCCATTTGGGATTACAGACCATACCATAAAAATCGCTGTGCTCATCGGTTAGATGGGCCATGAATTGTTAAACACACTTCGTCTGAGCTATGTTGCAAAATATCTGCCGGAAATTAATTTCTGTGAATAGTGGACAAGTTTATAAAAGTGGAATAAAAAAATATCGATCGATTTCGGTAGCGTGGGACGGAAAAACTCAATAATAATTTTATAAAATGGCTGAATCAATCAATCACACACACATACGTGTACGCAGATCAACCGTAGACTAGCTATTCGGTATAGACCAGAAATTTGTTATGGATGGATTTTATGTGACCTGCAACTCGTGTGTTACTATCACACACGTTGTTCATCCAGTTATGGAACTGTACTCCTCTGTCGGAACATTTTACGGCAGGAAATGCTCATAAACATCCTCACTAAACTATCTATCTCACCCTCATTGGGTGACACTGAGGTCCAAAAAATAGATCAGAATTTCAGTACTTCTCCGAGCCACTCAAAGTTCAAAAATATCTTACCTGAGCTACATTCCATAAGTAATCGCGAGCAGTAAAATAAAGTAAAGTAAATAAAATAAAGTAAAATAAAATAAAATAAACGTCATCGGCTTTTAGAAAATATTTTTCGAAAAAAAATTTGCACCACGGCAAACCATGGGATATATGCTCAGTACATAAACCAAGGCAGCCCATGATTGGCACTTCGGCTGTCTAACATTATCCGGTAGTTTATAGTCCTAGTTTCATTGAAAACAACTCTATCCGTCAACCTTACTTGTTTTTGTTCATCCCATACCAGTTCGTAGTCAACCATATACTCAGAGGATATTGCAAATACTTACTTCATTCTTCATGGTTTACTAGGCTTTCGGGGATCCTCGTATGAAAGGTCCCTTTTGTCGATGAGCCAGTCTATTCATATCAGGACTAACTTTGGTTCCGGTTATTTCCTATGGGAAATCCCAACACTTCTCCAATTCATATGCCCATGCGCTCAAGCATTATTCATCGACCTTGCAGTTAAGGAATAACGGTTTTGAGTTCCAAACTAAAGGTTCGCAAATCAGTTTCCAGAAGGGTCACCACAGCTGATGAGTCACAATACGGAATACCCAGCTGTCCAACAGTAGTTATAGGCCTTCATCGTACAACATTCTTAAAAACTGAGGGGAATGAAGGCCATTTTGTTAAGAAGACATAGATCATCTCATCGGGCATCTCCGCCGGTCTTTCGTACATGCGTATACAGTAAATTAATGCTTATCAGTTCGTGATTCACCACCTATGAGGTCTTTATCTTACCCGTGATGCAACCAGGCTCCTGACAACGCACAGTTCAGCTTGCCTACACCGATCTGTCAGCCGCCAATTGACCCCAAAAACCAGTGGCAATGTGCTAGTAAAGACACGGAATACTCATCATATGCCTGTTTCGAACCAATGGTCGATCCGTTTTAAGCGTTTCACATTCAATAGTTCGACTAATCGTGTCGCAAAGTTATTGATGAATATTCGGACTGAAATAAAATAAAATTTCATGGAATGTTACATTCCAGATTTTTCTTTGGTTGGTGTTAACCATCCCCAAAACTGCAGTGATCGTGCATACGGTTGTGTAAATAATTTGGTAAACCTGAGGGAGGCGTACAATATCTCTGTCGCTATGTGTATATAAAGCCTGATAAATCATAAAACTTTTGCACGTTACAAGATCATATTTGGCCTCTAATAACTATGTTTTGCGGGTTGATGGCGAACCTTGTGCTTATGTGAAATAGTTAAGATAAGGAGAGAAAATGTGTCAGAAACCGATGATGATGATGATGATGATGATGATGATGATGAACCGACTTCAGTTATTTGCATGCACAGTGTGTTAGGCAATAGACCATTGCATGTCCCGAAGTGAGGTTGGTTGCGTTTGTGTGCATTTAGGTCGGTTGACTATCGGTTCAAAATTTCATAAAAAATGAATTAGGAAAAAGAATGAGAAAATATGAGAATTTCATTTGAGGCGAAGAGTTATTCTGAAAGAAAATTCGAGAAGAACCTCAGCGAATCAGGGAACTAGCCGGTGGTAGAGGTTATTATGGAGAAATGTGGGACAACAATTTACAATACTTATGGTAACAACAGCGCCTGAACCATGCTATATTATTTTTACAAATTCGGCTTCATGATTCTTATTACTATGGAATCGGCCGTGATTGGGATTATCATTTAATCTTAATCTTGGATTCTGTGAAGAAGCTTGTGAGCGTCTTCCCTGGGTTTATCTTCTGTCCACCGCCGACCAGGTGTTCCTTTTCGAAGTGCGGATGGACACGTTTCGGGTATTATTTTGAACAAATGCCAGTATAATGAACAATACAAGCTGACAAGGAACAAATGATTGGGACTTATGGTTCAGTTTTTCTTCAGGCTGCTGAAAAATGAGCGGCTTGGTCTTTGAGGTAACTCTCAAATGTGTTGGGGGAAAATAGTCAATAATAGGCTGCGTTGTACCGTATTCCAGAATTCGACACAACCCAACCTCTTTGCGAAAATAAATGAACAAATGATAAACACCTACTGGTCTCTGGTTATTTCCATCTCCCCTCTAATAATAAATGCCTACAATAAGATCTCTTTCTTGAGCCGCTTAGCCGCTGGGGTTTCGAACTTGAAATCCAGTTTGCTCTTTAAGCTTACTATAGAACTGTCCTAGACACATGCGTCCGTGGAATACCCTGTTCTATGCTGATCCTCCTTCCGGCAAAGCTCGAACTCGTGGTAGCGATGAGATTGTTATTTACTCCCTTCAATATGAACCATACACTTGAATTACCGTCGGCGAACAACTGGAGTGGACTGGTAATTTCTGAGTTCAATTCGCAAATGGCAAATGAATCACATGTCTCATGTATAAATTCACCGTGTCCTACAATATAACACGCTGAATAGTTCTAGGTTGGATGGCACCTTCTTGGATCTATCGCAGACCTTTTGTTTGGCATAAATTACTTTGTTTGCATTGCTCAAGTTGAATAAAACCCAGCCATAAGAGCTTAGAAATTACAGTTACTAATCGTATTCGTGCGAAACCGTGATTTATTCTTCCCGCGTTCTCAATAAGAAAACCAAAGTTTGTCCTGATCTGCCCAATTCTATACGTGCTACTACCAAGGTGTTTCCTTTTAACTGATGCCTTGTGTATCACTTACTAACACACAAATAAGAACAAGCGTACATGGAAATCCGCGTAGTTCTTTAAATCAATAGCAGTATAGCAAAACCTAGCATGCGGGAGAAATTCTCGCCATTTCATCTTACCAATGTTATGTTATAAATGATTTGCAGGACCCTTTCTGATGTTTTACTTTCCACATGCTAGCCATTCGACATGGACTGTAGCTAGGTGGAACTATCGAGGATGACACGTCTCGCATGTGACCCGTTGCCATCGCTTGGGTGTTGCAACGACATATCAATATGCTTCCACCCACAAGTCTCTCTTTTTGCCGTTCGTCTGACGAAGACGTTTGACCTGGTTTATCCTGTTTACTGTGATACATAACTGTTCTACCAAGCACCAGTCGCGTCCCCTTACCCTTCTGTAGCACGCGGTTTTGCATATCACGTCTAGGTGACATAGACTACACTTCGTTTGACGTGTTACATGCATGGCCTTGCATGAACTTTCTATTTGGACGTCTAATTTTCACTCCTCGAGGAGACATGTTTGTTTCATTATAGAAACCATTGCCCTGCGCGTCTCTCGCAGGCGGGCGCTGGGATCGAAATTAATAAACTGCCAGGGTCCAACTGGAAACAGAATATCGAATTCTATGTCATTCGTGACTGAGTTAGAGTCTCAATGAATTCTGTAGTATAGTGCGCAATATCTGCAGAATTGGCTCTCAGTAGAGAAGTTGGTTTTTAAAAACAAAATTAAAAGTTTGAAGAAATTTTTAAAATGCACATGGGAAGTGAACTTCATTCAGTTTATGGAAACACGACTTATGAACTTCTTCGGTATTGAAATACCGAAAGAAAAAACTTAGGTGTACAAGATAGTCAAGACTTAGGAGAAAGTTTAGCGTACTATAGTTGTGCCCTCACCAAATGGACAATGGACAATCGATCAATGAAAATTCGAACTAGAAAGTAATTGAAATTAGTTGTGGGTCAGTAAGCATGCTTCCACACTTTAGAACGTGTTCTTTGAGTTGACTGAGGTTTGTCAACAACGTGATGTAGGTACCACTGTTCAGCAAAAGTTATCCTTTCAGTCGACAAGGTACGATGATCAAAGTGTTTATGGACAAAGAAGCCAACAAAAATACCGAGATGCAATTTTCACGGACAAAAATAGACAATGAAAACTGAGAACAATATGAAGAACATTATCATCAGTGAAGAAGAATGATGACAATCACAACTAAAGAATGAGATGCCGTGAAAAGCATTAGATAAATATTCCAATGACCAGCATTGCATAATTCTGAGCCTCCTCAGAGACATCGGGACTCAAAAAGTGATTCATTTGATGATGTAATTGTTTAGCACATATTCCTCGAGAAATCTTGGACGATTTGTGTGTGTAAGTAAAAGGCAGATGCCGATAACACAATTTCAAAGCCCCTTCAAACTGCTCCAGTTCAACAAATCGATGCCCCACAAGACAGTGGTAGTGTTGGTCCGGTGGTGATGTCACCAAGTTATCACCCCGGCGGACTAGTTTTCGAATCCCAGCCCTACCACCTGAATTTCCCCATTTTGGGTTGTATGGCAGCCCGTTGATTGACCGCTTCAGTTTTCTGAAAATTGCATTGTTACGCATTCAATGTATGGAAGTACAAAACGAAAAAGAAATTGCAGCTTCTCTCTCAGTCATAGTACGACCCTGTTGCGAAGTAGTGTCCAACTCCGGTGAATTTTGGTTCTTGCACTAACACGGTCAAGCTTTGTATTATGCACTGCTGATCTGACGCAAGCTGCTGCAAGCCAGCATGGCAGAATGTTTCTTAGACTTTTCAATGATGACTGATAAGTTCGGTCCGAATGACGAAAGCGTACTTGATAGATAGATCAACCTATGCCAGAAAGGTATTATGCTGATGTTAGCAATAAAAGTAAGCTAATGTACAGTTCCATCGTTGGTGGAAAAGTTTACCACAAAACAGATTAAGTAAAATATGAAAGTAGCTATCCAGTGATCTTTGTTGGCTGTTATGCCATTGATTCTGAATAAAACTGTTGATTTTTCAGTGTTAAATCATCACCAAATAAACTGTTTTCATAAATTATAAGGAAAGCATGGAGCCAGGGATCCTTCCACTGGATTATTCGTTTAGATTATTTATTATTTACATTAATATTGCTACTATTATCATCATTCACAGTATGATTTGCATTATAGTTTTCTACTACTACTTGGAAAACAGAGTAGTATTGCAGTTCAACCACCGGATGGTATCCACAATTAGGTCGCCACATATTTGCATTGCTTTGGGTCATGAGGGGAGGATTGGTGGTTTTTTCGTGGGCGATGGGGTGTTTTCACGGGACGCAGAAGAAACCATGTAGTTGGACTCCAAACGCTTCCACTTCAGTCAATGTGTACCTTTATAACTCCTTGTATCTACAAATGCCTCGGCTACATTAATTGTGTGATATGAATCTTTGTTACCTAAATAGATCGAATTTTAGATGAATCCATTCACTTCAGTATTCAGTTCAATTTGGTGATACCCACGAAATCTTTCACATCTTTACTCGTCTGGTCAATTTACGATGTCTCGCAAGGACAAGTGAATGAGTGCACTCGAAATATGACTGCAGAGACTGGATTTACTTTAGAGACAAATACAGGGTGAGAATTTGATGGAAAATGTTCCCCTCGCTATAATCGGTTTGCTCGTTGTTATTTCAGAAATGTTTACAGGATTATACTGTGTAATGGTTTCTATCCTATTCTTACGATCTTGTTTGGTAACCGGTGTTCTCCATGAATCGCCTTAAATGGCCGCCTTACAGAAAACCATCTCCAATACGTTTCAGTTGCTTTGGTCCGTTAACAGTGAATCAGGTTAGTTTCTTCTCCAGTGGCATGAAGCCTTTTATTTGGATGCACTGATAACCGTATTGTGGCTTCTCGTGGATAGCGCACCGGAGTTCTGTTTAAAAGACATGTTATTGAGCCGTTCAGCATTGCAGCTTCTCACTTTCTTCTCTCTCTCACACAGACATCAAGACTGTTCAACACAGCTCCATACAGAGTTAAATAGAATACTGAACGAAGCTCATTTCCGATGACCTCTTCTCCGGGTTAATATATAGGATTCACCATTCACAGTTAAACGTAATGGTCTGATGTGATGAATATGACTGGCTGTTATTTTTGTTGTTGTTGCTTACAGTCGATGGATTGAGTGAGCTGTTTCATTTCCTTTCTGCGTCGCTGAATCATACCTGGGTCATGGACATTTCGGTTGGCTGTTTTCAGGTGGTGGCCAGGGTAAGAGAAATGACTGAATTAGTCCCTTTAGATAACAGAGAGATGGATTGAGTAGGCGAATGGCCTCTGCTGTATCAAAATGCAGTTAGCAAACCTCTTTTTATTGGAGTTCCTGACAATTTGTAGGTTACCTTGAATGCTTTTCTGTTTACTTGATAGTCCGAGTCTGAAAAGTATTCTATTACTGCACTTGTAATAAATTTACTTGTGCCCGTACTCAACCTTGATTCCTTGCGCTAATGTCCAATCATTCCTCCTACATATCTCGTCGAATATGAACAAAGAAAGTGATAAATGAATAAATAAGCGGAGAACATAGGAAGCGTATACTTAGGATTTACGGCGACCATTCATCGGCCAGTGAATTGAGCACGTAGCGTTCCATCGGAGAAAGGACACTTGTATTTTCCTTTAAAAGTGAGCTTCATGAAAAGATCTTTTCTTTCCACTGCTATCAGTAGTAATCTTGAAGTGTGTTCTGTCGAATTAGTCGGAACAAATCGTTCCCAATAACCGTTATTAAAGAGCCCTTGCTTCATATTTTCACGTTACTGGAATACACAGTCTTCTGGATAAATTCTGCTAGATCGATATCAAGGGGTTTGAACTAAGTTTTTATCAAGTTTCAGTTGCACAGAACTGGCAAAATAATAGTATTGCCCAGCCTATGTGGGCTTACAGTAAACAGTCAACTTAGTTAGACTAACCAATTTCCACCTGGAGGCTGCGAGTTCCCAAATAAGCAAGTTCATCGAAACACAACAACGTTTTGCTATTCTTCTACGCGAACTGAATTTATTTTGCCGCATCAAGTATGAAAACTTCTCACGAATGACAAGTTCGAGGACGAAATCAAGAACAATAATAAAACTGACTTCCTCCCTATGTCGACCTCATAATGCAGTCCCCTTTTCGAAAAGCACAAGTGGGCATATTCATAATCTTTCCGGTATCATCTTCACCAAACCACAGCTTGACGTACTGTCACTTGGGTAGAACTTTAAGATTCCCCAAAAGAAGTTGAACAAGATTCAAACAAAAGTTGAATTCAAAAACCTGCTTGACCAATTTGAAGATCTTTTGGCAAACCCGTTTAAAAATACTGTTCGGCTTCGAAAATGGTGGGCGTTTCGTACAGCTTCCTTTCAGCGCCTATAAGACAACAAACTTGTCTCAAATCAGAACACTATAAAGCCATACAAGAATTGCGAATGATGTCCGAATTAAAATTTCTCAAACCCGACAAGGGATCTGGGGTGGTTATTATGACCAAAGAGAGCTATAAATAAAAAATTGACCAAATATTCTAGGATGAGAGAAAATGATGATATGGAACATGAAGGTTCCTTGTTGTATTTTTGTAAGTTCCCATTTTTCAACCTGGTGAAAGTCAAATCAGCAAATAGATGTCTGAGAGGTAATCCTATAGCAACACCATCAGTTTGACGATAGATCCCTTCATTCAAGCCAAACTTGATGCTTTGTGAGAAATAATAGCTCTTCAAAAATGTCCACTGGAATACCTATACCTATCTCATATAGTTTCCAAAAGGTGAGGCTTGTAAGCAGTTTGTTCATACTCAAAGAGGCCATCAATGTTCTTCTCCTTAGTCAGATCTATGAATTCAAATACATCTCTGAGATTGTATTTTTTGCAATATGTTTTCGAATCGGTTCTACCAAATCTACCAGCCGTCGGGCAACCTGAGGATAAGGTAATGCACTCACGTTTAACATTGGCTCCGACGGGATGCCTGGTTTGTTTACTTTCAGTAGACTGTAAAGCCACGGGATAGAGATATCCGTTAGTCGTGGTTGATCAAATGTTGATCGGAGACACAACAGTGATCAACAACCGCGTGGCGAACAAGCTTATTTTCAATTATTCGTGATCCTGCCATTGCATAACATTCAATATGACTAACAACACGAACAACAGGGGATGAGAAATTCTAGACCTACTGGTTCAGATCTAGCTCCAAACGTGTGCGTGTTCTTATAAAAGTGATCGAAATTCATAGTTTCTTGACGTATTCATAATCCACCTCAACGATAGCTCCGAACCATTAGGTGCAGAGGAAAACAAAATGGAATGTGCCGTATCTTCAGCTTCATAGTTTTCTCCCTCTCCAACGAAAAAGAAATATACTTCCTTGTTTTGTTAATGAAGAAAAAGGAAATAAACATGGCGGACACCATTATTAGTGAACTTTACTTCATACGTATTGGTTTGCACACACTGGCCACTGTTTGTCAACAAGGCAATGCTCAGATCCCCGATTGAGTCGATAGATTCACACTTCTGATGAGACCCAACCAGGTCAAACCAGTTGTACAGTGAGTGCTTCCTAGCTTTTCAGTTCACACAACGAAAGTTCTTCTGTGAAATGCTAGGATGTAACGAACAGTCAAAGGATACAGGAGCAATGAAGAAGTCTGTATATTTGCATCTGACGTTCATGGAAAATACAGAGAGAGGGAAATCATTCAAAGAAAACTCACGCGTGCAGTAAACAGAACATTTCACGCTGGACTAGTAAAAACTGTATTCAAATCTTAACCAATTGTGCTTCCGACTGAAGGACAGAATGTCAGATTCTGCAACCTCATTCTGTGTACACTCATTCAACGGTACCTGCAAGACTGGGTACATTGGCCGCACTACCAGGCGCTTATCCAACTGCGTTCGTGAACACCGTACGGGTGTTAGTTGGGGACAGGAACAACTAAGACAATTACGCGCGGGATGTGCTTTCATCTCGTTCAGTCAGATCACTTAGTGGATGTGGTAAGCTCGTTTCGACCGGCAATCAAGAACAATGAAGCATCGTATCCTAACCGCGACCGTAGAGGTATGCATTTGGACTCACGATCCCCCCTCATGTGCAGAGAAGAAATTTGCGCAAGCACCTGATCTACCCTGGCCCATTTTATCCGTTCCAACACGTGTGCAATCATCTGAACTTTGACACTGAATAATTTCACACGCACACGTTTGAAGCCGGATCTGAATCAATAGGACTCGAATTTCTCATCCCCTTTTGTTCTTGCTGTTCAGCCCATTTATTATTACGTAATGGCACGATTACAAATAACTGAAAACGAGGTTGTTCTATGGGACTATTCAAGCGTTTCAAACAGTAGTGATTTTTAAGGACTTTAGGAGATGCTACTAGTTGTCTCTCCGCTGCCTTTGTCCTCTCCTTTTCACTTAATTCGTTTTTAACTTAACTGATTGCTGAAAACCCTATCGACTTGCTTTTGCAGAAACATCAATATTGTACCAAAGCCAAGGGAGGAAATGTTTAAGAATAACGACGAATTACTTAACTGATATTCTCTGATACAAGAGTGAATCATTATTAAATCGAAGCTGACACGTTTCCAAGAAATGAGAGTAGAGTTTGAGCCGAGGAAGAGAAAATGGAGATCAGAACCATAGATTAAATATCTGATCAACCGCGAGGAGAACGAACCAAAATCACAGTCTTTATTGATAATGTTCCTATCTTCTTGAAGTGCTTTTCAGGTCAATTTATAAACTAACATGAAACAAACCACAAGAGATCCGTGTAATATGGATGACGCATATGATTGTGCAGGTGAAAGGAAAGAAAATTCTGTGTGCA
>UZAN01000248.1:0-11981 GCA_900618425.1 Echinostoma caproni | reverse complement strand
ACCGGTCAGCTTGTCAAGTTCTATTCTTGTGTATGAATCCTGTTTGGTCCAAGGGGGAATTTTTTTCGGAGGTGTTCGGGAGATTTCCACCAGATGAAGCTGCCAAAAATGATTATTCAAAGCGTCCAAGTCTTCAGATGCTATATCATTGCTCGGAAGTGTGGATCACTTTGTCACGATTGTCTTTATACTTAGGTAGAAAACTGTTTAACACTATTAGAAATTTAACTTAATAAAAACTCTGTCTAACAGTGCAACTGGTAAAACCCAATTCGACTTATGAGGGTAGCATAATGCCTATGCACTGTGTACACTGAGCCCTCGCACTGACACCGACACGGCATGAACCCCAATTGGGTTGTGGTCGGAAGACCGTCTTGCATTATGAGATAATGCAGAACAGAATTATCTCATCGAATGAAATTTATGAACTATTTATTTATATTGAACTCATTCTGGGGACATAAAATCACCGACATCAAGGGAACGGAAGAAAAGTATATCACGTCTATCTTTTTGTAACCATGAGGGTTGATAATATAGTAAGGATGACAAGAACAACTTTTGCCGTTAGACATTTAAAAAAACTGTCGGTCAGAGGGCTGTATTTTGAATGGCGAAGCATCACCGCAGGAGAGACATAAAGTCCATCATCAAATGAGTGTCGAATTGTCTGTGTATGTGATTCGTTCGGTCGTACAAATGAGATTTGCCGAATGATTTGAACTCCCCGGCGCCCAGTAATATATTATTCAGATACACGTGCGTACAAAAACAGACGTTTTTCCAATTTTCATTGATTCGTGTATGTGTGTGTGTGTGTGTGTGTGCGTTTGTGACCGATAAAGTGTGCTAGCAAGAGATGAACCACAAACGAGCACGTTTGCCAGATTGAATTCTTGATGCAATCCACTGCTACATTTCACTGGGTTTTTCTATTGGGGTTAGATTTGATTTATTCAAACGTTTTGCTTTCAAAACAAAACACACGAATGCAAGCGAACTATCATGCGCCCATTCCATTTGCCACAGTAACAATAATTTAAGCTTCTTTATAGGTCATTTAGGTTATGGCATTTATAGAGGAACATTTCACATACCTTAACTAACAGAGTCACTCTACATAAGGAATAAACATTTGCAAGGAAAATTAATTTTTCTTACCAACTATACCCCTTTTTGGCACACAGTCAATCCAGTCAATGTTCACATGTTCTCTGAGTACTCAACGAATTTCAGTTCATTTGGCCACGCGACTTGACTGTGCAGCTCTAATGTGTGGTTTGAAGAAGTGGAGGACATTTGGTAATTGCATTGCGTTGCTAACCGGTAAACATTTCCTTTTGTTGCTTTCCCATGATTGACTAACCAATCTTGAATAGATCACATTCAATACGGAGCAAATTGAACGAAACTGGAAATTCTAGCGCATCATGAGGTGCCACTCCATACAGTGAACAGTAATTGGCTTGGATTGCATCAGATGTCCCACTAAAAACAGTCGGTGCACTCTGTTCCTGCAACGGATTCCGCTGTATTGAGTGCGGAACCTGGGTAGGTATATTGATGGCAATTTGTTTGCATTTCTAGTACGGTCATGCCACTACGCGAAATCAACGAAAATTTCAATCGGCCGCCTGTCAGATAAATAGTGTTCATTTGTTTATTTAATCATCCTCGATCGATTTGTTTGCGTAATATGTTTGCTGCTTATCCGACGCGTATTAGCCTGAGTTGTTAGACCCCTCCCCTCGAGGTTATGATATAACACTCAAATGTTCAGCACTAACCCTGTCAAAATCCTGATATTGGTGACTCTAATCTCAACACGCAGCTGTATTTGTCTGAGTTTGAATTCAATCATGTCTACGCGTATAAAACGAAGTTCAATTTCTACTACAGCTCACATATTACACAGTCAGCGGAATTTGCTGTGGATATTTGAGTACAAGATCTTGAGGACATTTCACGCGAAAAACAGTAGTACAGGGCATTCACAACAGTCTCGTATCAAAATGCATCCGATTGATATGATACTTCTCATCAAACCCCGGGCCGAACCGCTTCTGATTGGAATAGTGCGATCAATAAATCTGAGATCAAAAATGACACACCGTAACGAGGTGTGAGCAGTTGGACTGTGTGGTTAGTTACAGTAGATATCTCGCGTCCTCGTGTCCGAAAGACCCCTTTACCGGTTGACCCAATCAATGCATCGTAAAACATGGAAGCACACCAAGAGCAGTCGGGTTGCTGTTGTTGTTGTTCAGTATTATCAAGCAATGATGTTTGAGGATCTCCAATTAAGCACAGTATTTTGTGGTGTTCACGGTGGTAATCTCCCCTTTCTGATCTGATATGTATCTACCTTACAGATTCTGACGGGACTTACATTTATTTTGAGATTGGAATCGAACTGCAACAATTCTCTCCCTTTCGAAGATGAATTCGTCGTGTATATAGCAAATGAAGCGTAAAACGGAAAAACTAGGAAACACTGGTCGGCTGTTTCGACCTGGTCGGTTAGGTCTCATTCGTGCAGTGCGAATTCATCGACCCAACTGGGGATCGCGAACCTGGGAGCTCATAGGGCAGAACGCAAGCATGCTACCCACTCGGTTACCGGGTAGCTGATAAGACTGTTTTTCATTTTCCATTTACACGACATAGCAGAACGCATCTTTGCGAGTTTGCTGAGGACCACCGACCCTGCTCGTCTCAGCACCAGCCTCTCTCTCTGTACGATGATGACGAGGACGATGATGATTGCTAGCATTATCGATAAAAAGCCACATTTTATGACTGCAGATCTGATCAAACAAATAAGCGCCCGGCACTTTACCACTACTACTACCACACTCGTCTGTCAGTATCTAGGCCAGTGGAAATCATGTATATATATATATATGTCCCAATCATAGACGATTATTAAAACTGTGATGATGAAACTGGAGCGCGTTGACCATCATTATGAATCGGAGCATGCCCTCAGAATGAATTGGAATACGAAAGCTGTACATGCCGTCTGCTTTTTGCACACACACACAGATTCAGATGAAAAACGTGAAAGTTGTGCGGGAGTAATAGAGAGCGTGTGTGCTTGCGCTCAGTCCTCATGCTGAATTCTATTATTTGCTCATTGGGACCACGTATGACCGTATCCATGATCTGTTCTGTTGGTCAGATTGTGATAATGGGCCATTGAAAAACCGAGACAAGCAGGTTTGGTATGCATTTGTAAAACATCTCTGAAGATTCCTATCGAGTGCATGACTGAACGGCACAAGTTGGTAATATGCTCGTGTATTATCCGATACCTATTTGTGTACACATTCCATCAGCCGACTCAGGGTTTTCCTTTAATCTTGTGTCTGGTGGGGTAACCGGACAAGCCATGCTCAGATCAGGCGCAGAGTTTTAGGCAGTCGAGGTTGTCCACTGGCGCAAGTGATCGACCTCCATAGATTACGTTGGTTAAGGCATGTGTTACGCATGTCACCAAATAGATTACCACGGCGACCGATGTTTGCCGAGGTAGGTAGCCAATGGAAAAAGGTCAACGGTGGTCAAACTAAAACCTGGCATGAGGGCATGAAAACCCTAACCAGGAGACTGAATCACATAGGCCCTGTTCAACTCCCTGGCTGGGGTCCTCGGGATGATCACAGCCGATTGTTGTAAACACTGTGTGATATGGCTGGGTATCGCAGACAGTTGCGCTCGTGCATCCACTCATTATTCTCCTAACACCATTCTATATTAATTCTCCATGTTCCGGTTGAATTTACTTTAAACATTCCGATCTTCACTCTACCGTTTTATCCAGATGGTCGACCAAAAGATAGCAACCAAAATTGGCACACGAAATTGCATGATTAATGGTTGTATCAAATTAAAATCTTGTTTCCTCATGTTCAATAAGCAGGACAATCAGGTAGCTATGGGAATGGATTGGGGGACATGTCTCGACCAAACTAAATGCGGAAAATGTATTTTTTGACGGATGAAGATAATGAGAATGCCTTCGAAATTGACACCCTCGAAACCCATCTTTCAACAGCAGAAGAAGTAATAAGAGAATTATGGCAACCAAACTCTCAACACAATTTATTCAGGGTCTCAAGCTCAAACCCTGGTTGATTCTCTCCGATTAAGCGAATTTTATTACATCATTCCCAAACACATTCCACTAACCAATCAACACAGATTATTTATACCTTTCGGATAAGACTCACACTGTCCCATTTGTATGCGTGCAATAAATTGAATTTCTGAGCGATCCAAACTTCCCTCATCACGTGGCTTATAAAGTGGACCATGTCAAACCTCTGGTGCCGGGGTTATTGCGCGTGTGTGTGTGTACGTGTAACTAAGTCGGAGTCGTCTAAGAATACGATCCAATTAAGTGTGCTAACGTATGACTTTTTGGGCGTTGCATACGCTGGAGGCTGATGTCCTCGGCAATGTTGCCATGTAACTTCCGAATGAAATGTACCGACCAAAAGCAGTTCTCTTATCTCATTCAGAAAATTGTCATTCATTACACGCCCCACATTTACGGACTACGCGAACAGTGCGAATCTATCGACATCATCAACGATCAATCTCAATGCCTTAAGGGCAGAGCACAAGCGTCCTATTTCACTGCAACCAATATTTTTTTCAGTTCGCGTTTACTTTGATGTGCATTGGAGACAAATTTCACCCCGGAAAATCGAACTCATTGCTCCACCTGTTCTCGGTTCACACACAATTGAGAACATCGGACCGCAGGACTCCAAACACATCACAAGGGATTATTTCAAACGTGGAAAGGGGACAACTCTCGTCTCCCGTTATCACATCCATGTCGTGGAAGCATAGGAAGTACAACACCGAATGAGTGATGAACAACTCCTCCAGCCAGCTCTGTATATTCCTGTATCCGATGTTGACCCTTGTTGTAAATCTATCGCGCGAAAATTTAATCGTAAACATTGTGTAATGCATTGCCTCACCTGCGCCTTATTTGTAAATCATATTCGGAAAGTAATGGGATATTTGTGTCCCAGTTCTGACGGCATACATTTTTCTTTAGTTCCGGGACGATGACCACAAATTGTTTGGTCACGTGTTTTTATTGCATCTCTGTTCGATTTATTTCCAAGAACTCGGGCAATCAATTGTACATCACCAATCAGGAATGAATAGGTAGTGGTTATCAGTGGTAATCAAACCACTCATTCTCAAGTAGGTGGAAACTGTCTAATCAATAAGATCCTACAAAATGACACCAGACTGAATGGTTTCAACCCCCCACCCCCTTGCAGTTCTTTGTGTCATCGTCGTCGTCCTCGTCCCCAGTGGTCATGTGCTTTCGAACAAAACTGAGACCAGATGTCATCTGTGACCCGCGTGCGAGAGCTTCATTAAAGCAGCTGAATTGAAGCATGCATAACAGAACTGCCAGCTGACGAACAGGTCTTTGCTTTGTTCTCTTTTGCTCTCGTGCCTCGTGCCTCTATCTCTCGGTGTGTACGATTCGGTCAATCACCCGTTTCCCTCGGGGTTCCGATCCCGAATCTATGACTACTACTACCACTACTGCTACTACGTTTTGTGTCTGTCAAAAACCGGGTCCTCTGTGCTGATGCTTGTGAAACAGCTGTTACGCGAGGATTGAGGGGTTTGTGTGAGTGAGTCAGAGGGGATCAGGACGATACCGGGTCTTAGCCCTGGTGTCCACCGGTTCTCTCTCCATTATACCCTCAAACTTCTATCAGCCCCGACCGTGTTCACATCCCCGACGCAGCCCAACCCAGTCTCGGCTTCTGAACAACCAGGTGTGATCGATAAACGCGAACAAGCTTCTGCATATGTGCATGCGTATGTGTGTGTGCGTGCGTGCGTGCATCCGCCCGCTCGTCTGTCCGTCCGTTCGTTCGTTCGCAAGCGCGTCACCTTCGATTTTGTGCGCCCCAGTGGCGCATTCATCGACGCGAAAGCGTGAAAATCGATGACTTGCGCGTATCAAGGTGTGCTGTTGTCTGTTCACAATTGAACAACCGAGAGAAGGAGGAGCAGATCGATTACTTTTCATTTTGTTTGATGAAACAAAATCCACCGGTCTAGTGACTGTGCCACCAAATGGAAATGGGAGCTCAATGTTTTTTCATTTATGTTCCCCCAAACAGCGAAAATCCTCACATCAACACTGATGAAAACGGGGCATCACACGGACAGTCACCTGGTTGTATTAACTTATCCTTCAAAAAGCAAATTATCTGAAACTTACAATTACGGAAAAATAAATTATCTGTTTTCCCTAATCATTTCATGTTGATTTCCCCTAATTATCCGCTCTTTTGACTAAACCAAGTAAAAGACACTTGTTACTAGCCCATCATGATTTGAACATTCCATTTTTCATGCGAAAATTCTCAATCATCCACCGAACAGCGGATTAAATGTTGTGCTTCCCATTGTTATTCGGATAGGTCACTGTTCGGGCAGATCGTAAAAACATACTGAAAGAGCAACTGTGATACCGGATCGATGGGAATGATCGGGTAGAATGTGATCACCATCTCATCATCTTCCACTATTCACTAAGTAAATTTGAGGAAACAGTTGGCCGGAACAGTGCAAGTACAACCAACTTCGTTACTTTTGTCGAGACGATGTATGATGGTTGAAGAAAAGCAGTGTTACTTGAGAGAAATCGTTATTGTGAGCTACCGCTCATATGTGTGAGTAGTACGTTTGGATTACGCAAAAGGATGTGATTGGCTTTATCTTAAAATGATTACGACACTGGAACTACGGAAAATGCGCATCTACTGTCGGATCGTTCCATAAATTATCCTTCTTGCTTGTGGGAATTATTGTGATCTGTTCTAAACGATATGTTTGTTATATGTATGCCAACATATCTATATCAATAACTTTGTTCATAATGGACAACTCCGGCCTCCTCCGGACAGTGTCTTGTGCATATGTAACAACAGTAAACTCAGGTCGAACATAAGCTAACACCTTTTCCGGGCCTGAATATTCCGTCGAATCACCCACTGTGGATATTCGGAGAGATTCCTGGACTGAACGCATCCTCATTTGATCAGATTAATTTACTGTTTTTCCGGGCACTTTTAATCGCTTTTGGTCTATGGATTCCTTTTACCCATGGGGAATGATAGCTCCCACAATGGCCTTATTCTATTCAGAGTATTGTTTGGTAGATTTGATGTTTTTATGTCTATATTGCGAAAAATTCAGTAACCTCGGTGGGATTCGAACCCACACATGGACGCCGCTTACGCTTTGTAGGCTCATGCTCTACCAGCTGAGCTACGAGGCCACATCCTTAAGTTAGGATCAACAGAAATAAATAAAACGCCCACTTGTGATTTTGTATTCTATTCTATACTACTCTCGATTGATTATGGGGAATAGGAAGCAAACGCAGCGTGATGGTGAGGGGGGGGGGGTGGTAATGTTACGCATGGGGTTAATGCGATTCATTAGAGAACGGGGCGAGAATTCCAGAATTCCATGGTCGCTTTCTCTGCGGGACGAACTGGAACCTAATTCTCATGACCGGCAGGTCAATATGCCATTGACTGATACAGGGATAAAGTGGATAAAGGCATACTGGCTGGCTATTGAACAATCGGATCAATGAACGTGTTCATGTTCGCCCGGACCAATTTCTCTTCTAATACGGCACATTGCCAATTGCGGTTGTCTTGGTCACACAGCCTCAATCTAATGGCAATCGCATTCGTTCTGTTCATTCGATCCCAGAGGAAAGCACGATGAACTAGTATACACGGAAATATGGTCGATCAAAGATAGATTGAATAAGTTCGTGTTTCCTTTCTTGAAGCTGGTGTTACCGCTGCACATTTTCCGATGGAAATTTCAGAATTCGAATTAGCAATCTCTGGGTTCGATGAAAGAATCTGGATTGTTTTGGAGAAGTCGAGGTACACGGCATCTACTGCATCAGCGTGATCAGCTGCTTTTGTCCACTTTTCTCGGGCCAGAAACAGGTTAGTGGTACAAGATCGCCTGCAACGAAACCCATGTTGAGCCGGGGATAACACGTTGTATTTTTCCAAGTGATTTATCACATTGTCTGCCAAAATGGATTCCATGACTTTGGATAATACGGGGGGGAGAGTAACGGGGCGGTAGTTAGCTGGGTCGCTACGACAACCGCCCTTGTATATCGGAGAGATTATCCCTTGTTTCCATGTTTTTGGGAGCGCAGTTTTGTTGAACAATTGTTGGAATATTTTGTTTAGTGGTTGAGCTAAGTTACTTGCCAGGTCGATAAGGATTGATAAGGATCAGGATTGTGCCATTCATTTCCGCGAGATCACAGTTGGTATTCAACGACCATGGATGGGTTTAATGATTCTGATGGGATTACGCGCACTTTTACTTATCTCTGATCTGAAAGATATTTATCTGTCAACGAAACCCGTGCGATGATGATGGAGAAATTATGCGTAGTTCAGTTCAGTTCAGTTCATTTTCAATTTTTGCAACCATTAACTATGCAATTTCGTGCACCGGTTTTGGTTGCTGTCCTTAGGTTGCCCATTTGGATAAAACCGTAGAATGAAGATTGGAATGTTGAGAGCAAATTCAAGCGAAAGATAGAGAATTAATATAGAATGGTGTTAGGAGAATAATGAGTAGATGCATGAGCGCCACTGTTTGTGACACCCAGCCATATCTCATAGTATCTCCGACCATCGATGACCGTGATCTCGGGGTCACCCGACAGGGAGCCTAACGGAAGTTATGTGACCTAGTCTCCTGGTTAGGGTTTTCATGCCCTCATGCCAGTGTTAGTTTGACCACCCTTGATCTTTTTCCATTGGCTACCTACCTCGGTAAACATTGGTCGCCATGGCAACCTATTTGCTGACATGCCTTAACCAACGTAATCTATGGAAGCGGATCCTTTGCTCCAATGGACGACCTGGATTATCTAAAACACTATGCCTGACCTCACAGCCTTGCTCGTCCAGTTCCCCACCAGACTCGTTAAATGTGACGTAGACAGTGGTGTTCGAACAACGACAATCTATTTTTATCCTGCTCCCTTAGTGGCCAAATCTCTGGGCCGTATATAAACAACATTGATCAAACTCTTGCACCATCCATTCGATTGCTTCACTTTCTATTTGCGAGTTTAAAACAAACAAAGTAACTAGCATCTCGAGAACCGGAGTCGAACGGATCGTATCATTCCAATCCCCGTGTGAGTTTTGTGTTTATCAATGGACAAATGCCAGAGAAAATACAGTAGAATATTTCTTATGATCATTGTCCAAGTTACATCAGAATTGACACTTTCGGATCCCTTGACAATGATGTCTATCCTTCAGGGAAACATCGTAGAGGTTTATCACTTGACACTCCATGACCACCAAAGTGTCAATGGGAACTAAGCATACACTTCCAGATGTGTCTTAAGTCATGAAGCACGACGTATGATCGTCTCACGCTTAAAACGTAGCCATATATCCCATTTTGTTTTAACCACTGTAAAGAAAGAAACCGTGAAGGCAGAATTGGGAGATAATGCGTACGTCAAACTCCCAAATGACACACACACACACTTACTTCCAGGTGTTGGTGTTCCGTGCTCTTTTCTCGCCTCATCTGTGGTCGCAATAGGTACCAGTGAGCAATAGGGCAAAGTTTGATCCAAATCGAGTCGGTAGACCAAACCGGTGGAGTCTTCTCTATGTTGATTCCACGCAGACAGGGACAGATCACTGAAGCCCCCTTCCATTCGGGCTCGGGGTGCGCCGACAAGACAGAACGACTGAGCTTGTCCCACATAGGATGCCACCGAGTATCCGAAATAGCTTCCCGCTTCTGTGTGTGCATAGCGCTTTACGGCACCGGGTGGAAAGAGTAATTCCGAGTGTTCATCACTGGACGAGGATCTGATAGCAGATGAGTCGGAACAGACAGTTAACTGAACACCACTAAAAGCAGTAAATAAAGCCAGTAGCCAAGCTCGGTCAAAATTCCAATCTGGCCGAAGCATGATCTGGTTGTGACACGGAATGGATACTGCTATCTAACAAAATGCACCCATTGCACGGGTGATAATGTGACAATGAGTAATAATTCAAGTTACAAACGGTCCCGGAGACAGAAAGCGTGTCTGTGCGTATTTTTGCCAGCGCGGTGCTAGTCATCTGCTAGGACGAAGCCGCTATTCCCGTGTTCGTTGTGAACCAATCACGAAGTAGGCACTAGATTTATTGTTGATTGGTCGAATGATTGACCAATCACAGTCCATCACAATGGTCGCCCGTAGAACGCGATTCGAAGGAGAATTCAGGGAAATTTTCATGAACTGGAATTGACCACATAAATGAAATATTCATTCAATCATACAAGTGGTTTGCATTTGGCTAACCAAACAATGATTTCTACACTAAAATACTTGTGCTACAAGTTTACTAATTTACATTTTAAATCTATCCGTATGAAGCTCAAGTCAAGTCAAGTAAAGCTTTATGCACCCGATAGAATGAAATTTCAGCATTTTCGACAAGTCGCAGTGGGGAAAACGTTAAACATTGGAAAAAAAAGAAGAAATATACATTTACCAAATGTAAAACAAACGGATTAGATAAAAGCCTAATGTGAAAGATGATTGTTGAAGTCAGTAATAATATTTGCTCGGTTGACCAAGATACGAGCAAAATAAGGGATCGTGCTGTTTTTGTGCGTAGTGATGCGTGCACCAAGAATCCGAAATTGGGAACGGGTACTTGAAGGAACACCGATCTATTGAGATGGGCATGCAGGCTGTGTTCTCCATTGGACAGGATATGGCTGATAAATCGATCGCACGATTCAGAATGCTTGCTCACAATAAAGTCAACCAAAACGGTTTTTGAAATGCCGCTGCAACCGCATCTGGAAAAGAGAATAAAGTCTTTCTCCTCCAGGCCAGGAAAATATACGGGAGAACATTACGGCGAATGTGGAAGAATGCATGCAGTCACAAATTTAAGAATTACGTTTAAGGGAACGCTGAGCTTTTTAGGCCTAAAGGCGTAGAAAGATAGTCTAGAAACCCGAATATAAACATTTTCAACATGTTTGAACCAAGAAAGATCTTGTGACAAAGTGACTCCAAGATATTTCACAGGGTTAGCTTTGGGGATGGTATTACCATTGACAGAAAGTACAGGCTGATTGCTCAAAAGGGTTTGATAAGACATGTCTGTTTTGTAGGCTAAAAGAAACATCCACACATTTATCTTCATTTATCAATAAATATCGAGAAGTCGACCAACTAAAAATGTTATTTAGCTAAACTTGAAGTTGACAGAAACAATCAAGAGCAGTTGAGGGGCAGCCGACAACCGCGTCATCGCATACTTGCAGGCGATAAAGTTGGGAGGGATGGGAAGGTCCTTAATATACAGTGAAAAAAATGGAGACAAAATTGCACCCTCCGATGAGTGAAGTAATTAATTAGAACATTCGGTAAATTAGGTGCCAGACCACAATCCGAAAGACGTTGAATGAGAATGCCGCAGGCATGTGATCCGAAAGCATTAGCATAATCAAGAAACGTTAAACGGACGATGCCAGCCGCTTTATCCAATAAGGATGAAACGGAGTGAAGAGCGTGAGCAACAGCATCAAGTGTGGAATGCCAGTGTTTGTATGCAAAGTGAATAGGGTCATGGCTGACAGATAAAAGGGTCAGCCGGTAAAGAAGGACTCTTTCGAAAACTTTCAATAATGCTGATGTGCAGGCAATCGGTCGATATTTAGAAAATCCTTTTTTGGGAATTGGGGTCATCCGAGCTGCTTTCCAACAATCAGGGATGCTTCCAGATGACATACACAAATTGAACAACTCGGAAATAGGTGAAGCAAGTTGTTCAGCACACTCTTTCAGTAGGAAGGGGGACAACGAATCAGGGTCATGTGCCTTGTTAGATTTAAGG
>UZAN01000247.1:0-12005 GCA_900618425.1 Echinostoma caproni | reverse complement strand
CTCGAAACTGCTAAGACTCAAAACATGAAGTTGAACGAGGTCTGCGCTAAAAAGAAGCATCTCGTTCAATAATAAAACAAGAACTAACGTTGTTCTTCGGGATAATTTTCCAACCCATCATCACACATTGTAAAATATTCCAATCCTTCTTTGTTCCTACTTTATTCCCAGCGAAACGTCCACTGGCTGCCTGGGGATTTGATGAGGCTTTATATTTGCCAAATGCAAGTGGACGAAGCCGTGTGTGCGTGCACGTTTTCACGAGAGTGGAATTGCATGCGACGCAGATTCATATCTACATGGTTCATTGACTCTTCACAATTGGAACGGAAATGAAAACTCTGAACACAAATGTGTCAGTTGTGTGGCACGTGCGTGCGCGCGTGCGTGTAAGAGGGAAAACGGAACTGCCGGCTGGTTAAGCCTTATTGGACTACAAATCCAGTGGATTTGGAATATCATCTTTAACTTGGTCATCTGCGCATACAGTAGTTGAAGCATTCGTTTTTGTTTTGAAATTCAACTCCCCGATGGTGTTGATCAAACGCATACGTACACTTTGCTCATTTGGAATCCAGTGCTCAGCAGTCAGTTGATCCCAAACTTCGGTTTCCAATTTGATTAGTTTTCGCGCACACAGAGAGAGGGTAAAAACCAATAACCTCTGGAGAATGGTAAATAACTTTGACTAAGGCAGATGAGGGCGGAGTAACTGTGCCCAGTAATGTGCAACTTTGTGTGTGTGTGTGTGACTGTATGTGTGAGACAAAGACACAATCATTACACGATGAAGAGGCTGCGCCCGTTTGTGAACGTGAATGTCTTTGTTAATCCTATTTTTCCGATAACCTTTTTGGTCAGGGGGTGGGTGGGGCATGAAGGAGGCCCACGAGTGATGACCGCGATTTACTCGGAATTTGACAAAATTCGATTAACTTGCCTTGAAGGTATAGCTGAGCGCGCAAATGCAAAATTTATCAATGGAATACATTCAGTTGCTCGTGATCATAATAACTGTCCACGTTTGTTCATTTTCATTCCACCGCTCCCTCAGATACGATGGTATTTTTCAGGGTGGCGACAGGAGCATTCTGGATTACCCACCAAACTCCGGGGAGGGGGATGAACCCCAACAGATCTCTTGCAAGCTGTATTCCACTGAAATCCACCGAATGAGTTGTTTTGGCGAGCCTACGGTTCGAACTGTGTTGTTTTTATATTTGAAATGTGAATTTCAAGGAAAACATGACGTGGATGGCAAAATGTTTCCATTCCACATATTTTCAGTAATTTCTTTTTTTATTCAATACATAACAGTGATACAATTTTCAGGAACGGGAAGGGAGCCACTGCAAGGGCTACCATGCTTACTGGTTGATTCCAAATACCTCTGCAAGTGAACGGAGAAGTGCCAATGTGACCTAGTAGCTAAGACGATGCAACACGCACTGATCAAAGGCGTCAGCGACCTCCATGTATAAGCCTAATCACTGGAAGCCCCCTTATTATTTTACATTAGTGGTTCTTCAATCATTGTCGGTTTCCGCCCTAATTATGTCAGTTTGTGTAACGAAAATAAGAAACGGTTAGCAATTTACTTTGGATGAAGATAAGATGCAAATAGGTCATAATCATCCGGTGAAGCGAGTTACCTGGGGAAAAGGAAAACCCGAATTGATTGGTACAATACATCAAATCGAGATTTATTGATTGTTTAAGGTTCACCGTAGTGCAATAAAACCGTTTGCATTTGCGAGTAAAACATGTCCCCGAAAACTACCTGACCTGATAGCCTCGAGAAAAAGAGTTAGAATCTCAATATATATATATATATTCCATCGGAAAGACAGTTAGTTCTATCTGTTAACCTATACAAAAGCGATTGATGTGCTTGTCTCATCTCGGTGTCCACACACAGGCGGGGCAATCTTCATCTCGATCGATGTTCACACACACACACACACACGGACGGACGGACGGACGGACGGACGGACGGACCGACGGACGGACGGGCGGACGGACGGAACGGACGCATATGACTGGAACTACCGTTCAGGTGTCCTCGACTTTCCAATTCCGGCCTTCCGCATGAACACTTCCCCTTGACACACGTTCAAATTCATTTGCAAGGAAAGTATAATCAAACGGAACTGTTTTTGATAAAATATTTTTCTGAATCTGATCAAATATTTCATGAGTACCACAATTTCGGAACTTTCTTTTGATACTTTCCGCGAACCTCGGAGTAAAGGAGAATGTGGAGTTACGGTTTACGCCTGGTGCTCTCAACTACGCCTATCGATATGTACATTGAGAAATGCCGCTTCTGTGATGCAGTGGACGAGTGCATCGATCGATAAAACGGTTTGCTATTTACATGTGCCGTTTGAAATCATAGGGAAAGAGGAGAGGACTTAACCCGAAAAAGAAGATAACCAAATAGCTCGTTACTGGTCCTTGTACATGCACTCAGGCAAGATGAATAAAACCTCAAAGCCCGTTGGCTCACTTAATCATGGAAACAAAACTGTGAAGAAAAAAGACCTAATGGACACGCCCGAATTGTGGTGAACGTTTTTGTAGCCATTGTATATAAACCTCATAAAATAGATAATCCTTTTAGTTAGATTTTATTTGAATACGATTGACAAACGCTTGTTGCAGAATAACACAAGTGGACAAAATATGTTGCGGCAGTGGGTCATGAACTCACTACACCTGGATTACACGTGTGATAATATCTGCATGCAGGCACCTGACTAGCATCAACTTATCGGTAGTACTAAACATTGTGAATCAGTTCGCAACATCAAATATACTAACAAAGTCTCAAACACAGTGACAAACGCTCTAGTTCTTAAATCCACCCAAAGAAATATGACTGCAAATTTATACCGCCTTTGTGGTACAAAGACCTGTGTAGATTGTCCTGTAAATTGAAAAGAATGTATTTGAAAGGCCCCAACCCGATAAGCATGTATGTACACGTTAACATGAAGGTGAAATCACTCGTTCGTCCACCGTCAATCACAAATTAAGCTGACCCTTGAATACTGATCACATCACATCGAACGGAGAAAAACACGCTTGAACGGACTGTAGATGGACCCGGGGGAAAGAAGTAATCCCAAAGGGTGGATATGAAGATCCGGTGATGTAACAGAGAAGCATTTTGACGGTTTATCCTTGCTTGAACATTGGGAATAGCTATATTTGCATCTAGTTGACCTCTCTCATTTGTATTTACTGGTTGGATTAACCTTGTTTTACAGATGAAAAATAGTTGTAACATTTCCTAATAAGTGAGCATGTGAAAACTGGATAATTAGAAACGTACCGTGCTACATACTATCTATGAAACAATAATTTAAAGGCTAGAAACCGTTTGAACGATCGTGCCGTGAAACGATCGGAGCGGAAACAGAGAGAAACACTGAATGTCTATGGGATGCGATATACGAACTATATATACATATTCTATATTTAATTCCAAAGGAATTTGAGCCAATATTACAATACATTCATCTCTGTAATTGGCAACCAGCAACTAGCTGTAAAACATATCACACGAACAAAACTCGTCGGGGCAAATGAAACAATTCATTAGTCACCTTTCAGGCCCATCAGTCATTTATGTGTCATTCATGCCTTCGCGTTTGCTGGCTCCTACTGATGACAAAAAAACGATCAGTATTTCATGATCAAAACAGAGAAATATAAATTTGAAGCTATTAAGCTGAGAAACTACGCTTGTTCACACTACACCACCATTAGGCATAGATTTCCCCTTACTTCACGAAAAATTGAACCCACCTGAGTTCTGGTTAAACACAGTGCAAGTCCTTCAACCCATTGCTTATTTAAACGGCTTCAGAGGTGAATTCCCTCGGAAGTATTGAGCTTCCAATAATTAAACCGTCAAAGCAGTTTAGGAAAAGTTGTCCCACTGTTGATTGATTATCTGAAAATAAAAATCAAACGGTTACATTCATTACCATTAATCACACAGCTACGGGTGAGTTTGGAATCCGGCAAACAAATCCTTCATTAGATTATTCTAAAGGATGCCTCATTGAAATAGTAAAATTGATGGAGAAATCCGGCGTTGTATCATCAAGACGGGACAACCATACCCTGATTGTCTTATAACGCAAACAGTAATCTCACAGAATGATAGAGAAAATACGTCGTGTCTTGTTGTGCCATTCTTTGTGAATAAGCTTATGCATCTGGTTTATGCATGTGAACTGTCATTCGTACAAACTAACATGAAGCGTAACAAATTTGCGTTTGGATGTGTTTGGGCTCGCTGGAAGTGCGTATCTTTGGTGCCCTCATTAAACCACACATGATGAATTTGACAGTGAAAACCCGGGATCTTAAGCTACACATTATCGGGTTCACACTGTTGCTTAGTTCGTGCGAGTTTATTGACATCCGAATAGGGCTGCTCTCCCCTACCATTGTAACTTCTTTCCTTGTGGGGTTGTCTGTACTGACCTCCCTCCTTCCCTATAATTGGTGAAAGCAAAATTCAACGTGAATCATTTTCTTTTATTTATTTTCTATGGATAATTTTGCATTTGTGAAAACAATGTACGAAACCAATATGGCTACGGTGGTGGCAAACCACTCCAGCCAATGCTTAAATCCTAAGGAAAACAAATCACCCCCAATGTGTGCGTTCTCGATGGCCAAATGAGAGAAAACTACTTTGATATTGCGCTCACTGCTAGATTCAAAATACATCACAGGCCTACATGAATCAAAACACTGAAACATTGTTCGGCGAGAAACATTCCTGGGGTTTAAGAAAATCACATTCTGTCATATGACATTGAGAATGGTGCACAGTAGCAGCTTCTACGCAACTGTCGTCTTAGTCGCCCTAAACTGGAACAGTAAAAGCCGGGGAGACCCTTGCGTGATCACGTGCTCTGTCCCTGAAATTCCCTTACGTTACTGATTACAAGTCACGAAATGCAAACAAGCTGACCAGAAAAACCATGTGCTATAAATATATGTGTAGAAAGATGAAGTTGCTTTTGATAAACGGGAAAAACTTAAACATTTTTTTCTTCATTTTATCAGATAAATGCAGAAAAAAAAGATTCTATTATGAGTCCGAAATACATAGTTTCCTGAAATGTTTTGTTATCAACTTGAAATGGATTGGGAATGGATTGAGCTGATTTGTAAATAACTTAATTGAGTCACAAATGTATGCGCTGGCGGATCGTTCAGGGTTGACTAGTGATTGAATTTTTTACATTGTTTGGGACTCTCAAAGGGATTCAAACCAGAGTTTTATTCCTCATTTCTCATTCGCCTTTGCCCGATGCAAACTCCACCAAATGATAGGTATTTTGTCATAGCTCTTGATTTATATTAAAGTGTGTGAGACAATTTATTCCGTTCCCGATAGAGATTAAAAATAAACGTTTTATTCAGGTCTGTGGGATAAGCGTTTCTTGGAACGGAACGTTCCTGTTCTCGTTAGTTGTTAGGGCCATGTTCAGTAAGTTGGTAACGACAATATACCTGTCAATTAGCGCAGCTGCTTCTCATTTTTTCATGCACCCGTTTTGACGCTTGAGTCGGTGTGTGACTACACAAAACGTTCAGAAAAACCAGTCATGTTTCAACAGTGTAAATGTAGCAATAGTAATTTTTGTTTGTAATTTCCCCTCACATCTGTTCCGTTTGAGATTTTTATCCGTGGATTTCTAACATGGACAATTTACTTGCCATCAACGTATTGAAAAGCAGCTGAAACTAAAGCAGGGTATGGTTTTCGGAGGAAATCCTTTGGTACAGAGGTAGTACTGTTGTGATAAAAAACAGTTGCTGGAATCGCGTTATCCATGTCGCTGTGAGCGGGAGGAGATGTGTGTGTTTGGACCACATAAATTTCCCTCAGCCCTCCCCCCTCACTGTTGTATACATTTAGGCACTCCTGAATCGGCCGCAGTCTAATTTAGGAAAAATGACTGTAACAAACATTTCACAAATGTTAAATTGTTCAGCTACAATCACAGTTATTGGGAGTAAAGAGTTTGGCTATTCAGCCAAGAAACTCTAAGCAGCGTTTGTATAATGATCATCACCAGGGTCGAATCTGAATAACACAAATGGAATAAATGCGTTTGACGGTATTTTCATCTGATCAGACCAAACAATTGATCATTCTTAAACTACCCTTTCCCATATTTGCAACTGCATGAAGGATTATTCTCACGAAGTATTCTGATACTAATATTTCGATGTATGTATACATTCGCTCATTGATGACTGCCTCAGACTGATCCTTAATAGGTTTGGTGTTCGTAGAGCTATGTTGACACAGCGAATAACTGTAACAGCTACTTCTTTGTTTCCAGTATTTGGGGGTAGACATCTGTGTTAAGAAACCATTAACTTCTTTCCATAACAGCTGCATTTCTGGTACTGTGTTGTTCGATGTGGCCCAATAAGAAAATACCATGATTTTGTAGTTTCTGCGATGGACTGGACGTTTAATTGACACTAAGCACATACGCAGATGCGCAAAAGGCGTACACCAAAGAACACCATGACTCTTCAATTGCCCACAGGGGCTGATCATTCCTTGTTTTTTGTCGACATACTTTCGTCAAACCATTCTGTCCAAAAATGCATGTTCGTTGTTTACGCTCATTTATCCAATACACTTTACACTCCAGTAGCATTTGCTCTATACCACACAACCAATAATCTCATTTGGTAACGTAAAATATCATATAGAAAATAGAAAAATGTACTTAAGGCAAATAGAAAACTTTATGATCTCCGAGTACCAACTTACTTAATTTCCTTCCCTGGATACAATAGGAGTCAGGAAATTCGGCACCTTCCTGAACCCAAAATGTTTCAATGTGATGAGTGATTTCAGAATTTATGGAAGGAAAATCACTATTATTATTGACGCATCACCCTTAAATAACGCAAACGTTTAACCAATGGACCAGTTTAAGTCACGATTGAAACCAATTAAACGATAGTTTGGGGCTTCTGTTGACTGTAGCATTTTATGGAGAGCTCGATAGGACTTATCTCGAAGAATAATACTAAGCATGCGTATACACACCCAAGGCAGATAGGCAAACTGCAAATACGAGAGACTGTGTTCTTTAAGACCCCTCGAAAGCCGACTGTTCCAGGTGCAATTCACTGGATATTTTCGTGCGATTAATGTATACTGAGTTACTCATTTGCGGCGAGGGAATACGAATTGGCATTTCGCGGTTTTGCTGGGCGTTCAACAAATGCCTCATTTCACACTCAGAAATGGGAGTGTGTTTGGGGCTGGTCATACTTTAATCAGCACGTTGCTTTCTGACATAAGACCAGGACTGTAAAGAGTGATATTGTCTATCTGAAACGGTTTACCTCGTTTTTGTTCCCTTTTTATTTTAAACACTTAGTGACATTGCCTGATGCATGACATGAAGAGGGCGTTCACTGGTTTCACAATACTCATCATACGGGACCATCGATTAGAGGAAAAAAAATTTCCTTTTCTCTCAATTATTATTCGTGAACAAAGTGCCATATGACCACAAAAATTGGTCAGAACCAAATATATCTTATTCCTCACTTACCAGAAATTCATTTTCAGTGAACAGTGAGATATATCAACCCAATGGTCACTTGGCTTTACAGTTTGTTCGTGGAAACCGGAGATCTAGGACCTCGATACTGATGTGCCGAACCACATAACAACAGAATAGAATAGGTATCATACTGGTCCATGTGGCCACTTACCACAAGTTGATTGACAGAAAAATTTATTAGGTTATCGCTGATAGATGAACCAAACAGCTGCAACAGTCGAGTGGATTTTGATTTGCCGAATTACTGTGAGCTAGAAATCGATTGTGTAATATCTGACAACGGTTTCCGTTTTGTCCCAAATGATCTACTCTTCCCTTACTATGTGATAGAATGCTATGTGTTGGTCTCTTGTTCCCTATTTTTGCAGATGTGAGAAAACTCACCCAAACGAGACATTGATAGTAGTTTGATCGAATTAAAACATCAGTAACCATATCATCCACCCCCGGTAACCGTCCCCTAATGTACTGTTGTTTCGCAATGGAATCCTGCCCGAAGTCACACATCGACGCTCAGGTTAGCTCCAAATTGTTTGTAAACAAAACTTCCACTCTATAAACCTTCAAACACCGAAATTGGCACCCCCAGCTACAATCATTGAACATGTTTTTCAAAACAAGGATCATGTTGTCACAAATTTCTTTGAAATCATAAATAAATCAGGCGCGAGGTAGATCGTTAATCGACTACATAAAGCCACATCCTGTATTATTGCGGTAATTACCCTCTGAGTCACCTGGAATAGTGTTCGACATAGCGTGCACATGCTGAAATCTGTGAATTGAGAATCATCAACCTTAGATTTCATTTATGTGTTGATTGGCTGAAGAACGAGAGTGTGCTATTCATTCTATCTGACTCTGATGCGTGCAAGTCTTTGACAACTCGTTTTTGGTTGATCTCAATATGGGAATCCTTATTGGAGTCTCAAAAGCCGAATGCCTCACTAAGCTAGATATGATGTAATCAGGATTTTCATGTTTGATGTAAAAACCCAAAGCTTCTTAATGCACCAATAAACCTACATATGGATATGTATCTCAACAACACGGGGAAAGAAGAACATATCTGGATTGCTATTTGACCTCACTGATCGTCGAGTGCGCGCATCTGTAGATATTCCAAGGATGGTAGACATAGTGAAATTCAACCAGAAGGAATAAATACATGTGATCGTTATGTGGTAATGTTAATCTTTCGTTTATTATTCAGTCATCTTGGTATTTTATATGGTTGTCGGTCATTATGCAGAATAAAAAAATATTAATTGACCTGTTACGTAGACACAACGTCAACAGACCTGACGTGACATTTGTCCTATACATTTTGAATCTTGCCACTTGTTACTGAATTCAGTTTCAATGTGAAAGAGATATCACAACTTTCAATTAAAATCCGTGTGGATTCCGTGTACTTGTGTGCCCCCAATCCCCTGTACCGTGCACAACCGATTGCCTTCTAGTTTGCTCTGCTTACTCGCCACCTTTGCCTTTGTGAGCTGAGGTGTACCCAGTCATTTAGATTGATATCGTTACCAGTCTGGGTTATATATATATATATATATATACATATATATATGTAACTAAATGCTGCAATATAATGCAAAAAGAAAAGATAAACCGGAAAGGCTTTTTTATAAACTGTCTAAGGACTTATTCTACGGACTTATACATCCAACAATTTTCAAGTTTATTCCCCAAGCAATCAATTGCGTAAACGGAAAATTGGTTGCAAACCGTGAACCGAACTTATTTTAATATAGAGCCTCAGTAAGTTACATGAGACCCTTTGAAATCGTGTATTCCGTATTTTAAGGCATTGATTGGCTCTATGAGAGAGCGGCACCCAAACAACGGAAGCAAAAAAGGTAGTGTGAGTTACAAGTGCTACAGGACTCATCGTAAATCAAATAGTCAAATTATCAAACTGACCAAGTCCAAATATCAGTTTCACTACTGCACCTAAAATCTGCAGACCATTAGCTTATATACTCGCCTAACGTGAACTCAGCTCTAGTACACAAGCTCCTACGTACACAGTCTCTATCCGGAATTCAGCACTTGGAGCAGGATTCCCTGATAGCTTTGAAGATTTCATTGAGCGGCCAGTGATTGGCATTGCACAGCATATATTAGGTTGGCTAGTCGTAAACATCAAAAGGCTTCTCAAAAGTACATTCAACAAGAACCACCGGATCCGGATAAAGATTTGTGAGATCAAGTAAAATCAATGCCTTTGAAGCGGGACAGAATGCTCAATCAGACGTACAACTAACGAGACATATCTTAGTATAAAACACTGAGGGAAACCGACTTTTCCTATCCTCCAAGTATTGAGAAACAATTACCGAACTTTCATCCAGATGCTCCCAATAGGTAACGACGGCGATATATATGAACGGATGAATACAGGGTAACAGATAAATACCGGGTACCAAACAAACTGGAATGTTGAGCTACACAGCGTGTGATGTATATCAGTTACATAAGTTCATCAAAAAGACCTTGAAAAAAAATGAAAGGGTTTATCTTTATAAACATTTATCACTGATTTCATCTACATTCGAGTCACCAGTGAAATTAGAGGAATACGAAAATGATTGGTTTACCAAGCATAAATAAAAGTAAATGGAATTACACCCTGAAACAAGCCAGAATTGAATGAAAGATCAAAATAACGTTTCATGACGAAAAAGATAGATTCGGTTGTGTTTTTGGAGATATAATCTAGAGCGTTCATACTAGATGACCAAACGTTACACACACGAAGGATCTGTAGTTGAATAATTTGGTTTAAAAACCTCAAAGGAGTGAGTAAACAAGAAAAGCGACTCTACTGTCCCGAGACGCCTATTCAAAGCCCAAAATACAGAGTGTACAACATGAATGAAATCGTTTAGCTACAACGAAAAAAAGATTTTTAAACCAACTGGAAAGAATTTTTCCATTGTAATGATGGTATTCTCTTGAAAAAAATTCCAAGGCCTTCACTACCGCTGAGGTGCAGCTCCTTTGGAATTATTCTTTAAAATAGTGGTAATGCGATTGTCTCGGTGTGCACTGGCACGATAACAAAGTACTCAGTTGAACTCAAAACGCTGCGCAGCACAATCTTAGCAGCTCAAGAGGTAGCAAATCAGATTCACACGCCGTATTGGATTTTATGCTCTTTGGAACTCTGAGGATTTAGAGATGGTTGATGTCATGCAAACGGTCATAAAATTAGAGGTGGTAAAAGAACATATGGGTGTCCAAAATATCAACAAATCGGGAAACTGGATTTCCAATTAACGGTTTGTCCGCCTAGTGCAGAGTCCTATTAAGGTTCACCATATTTTCCGACTAATCTTATCGAAACTGGTCTTCAAATGCACCTCGGTCTCTTCGAATCGCTTTTATGCCTGTAATAAAGACGTCTTTTTCATACCACGTGCAGTATTCGTATAAACACGTTAGTTCTTGAACCAGAGGCGCTGAGGAAATGGAGGGAAAGATCGATCGATATGGACATCCAATGTCTGAGTAGGACACCAAATGTGAGAAGAAAAGCGAAGGCTACCCCAAAAGTACTCACACTTGGATGTGAGAAAATTAAAAGGATTAAAAAGATATCTGAAATAGTCCAATAAAATGCTGATAATCATTTGAGATCACTGCTTTGATTTTTTAGTAATATGAAGTGTCATCTGATCATGTTTCAACTCTCTAGGTTTAAAGCAAACCTCAGGGAAGATTATTGTGTCCAAACGTGTCAATCAAAACCGTAATATGCACGCGAAGAATGTCAGGGATGTTGGCACAGAATAATTCAAGCAAGCAATGAAGTCGAGGGAAGAGGTTGACAAGAATTTTCAGACTGCAAGTAGTTTACAACGAAACTATCGAATCGGTCAAATCTTCAGCAACAATGCATAAAGAGCCATCGAGACATATCGTGTGATGGGATGAGAGTGAGTCAGTAAAGAATATAATATCAGGAGTAAAAGTGCTGAGCTTGAAATGATCAATCACCAGAATCAAACATAGCAACGGAGCTTGAAACTCATGAAAACATGGGAAGCCTGATGACCATAAGTGAAGCTCTGCACCGTTCGTGACTTTTACTCCCTTCAGTCGAGAACCATAGCTGAACGATCACCTCCGAACGCTATCACATATACTAGGTTTCGCTGTATCGTTCTCCATATAGAAGTAAGACCAGTGCTCCCGTCCCGATGAAAATAGAACAGATTCTTCTTCGCGTACTCCGATGTTAGCAAACACCCACCAGGCGAGGTTCTTTCTATGGATACTGATGTACTCCATCCTATTTGAAATTTTCTTTGACTATCTGGCACGGCTTTTCACCTGTTATAAAATTGAAGTCAAGTCAAG
>UZAN01000246.1:0-12005 GCA_900618425.1 Echinostoma caproni | reverse complement strand
TTCGTAGTAATCTGCTTCACGGCTGCGAGACCTGGCCTCTCCGAGCGGAGGATGTTAATCAACTTTCCGTATTCGGCTACCGACGACTTCAAAGCATTGCTCCTGTCTGGCGGGAACATCGGGTGAGCAATGACGAAATTCATCGTCGAGTTTTCGCTGCGGATAGTTGCTCTCTTACAGAAGAAATCGCTCTACATCGACTCTGATGGCTTGGTCACGTATTGCGTATGCTTGCACATCGTCTACCTCTGTGTTCTCTGTTTTCACATACTGGGCAAGGCTGGAAGAAGCGCCGTGGCGGTCAGACCATGACATGGCGTAGAGGTATGGAGAAGTTAGCGTCACTAAGCATTCTGCACACAATCAAGCGTCTTCTCGTGGAATAAAATTTGGACGAGCCTGATCCTCAAGTTATCTCCTCTTGTATTTATCTATTCTAGTGTACTTGCTACTGCAATTAAGTTGGACGAACTGAAAGAAGGCTTTCCGTAAGGATTTCGGAACAAATTCCCAAGAATCTAGCGCTGAAGGGAGACAAATTCCTTCAAAGCTCTATTGCTCGCCACATATTAGACTGCAACTTGTGTATGGAACCAAGCAAGTCTTTTGGGATCATAGGTAGACAACGGCTTAAACCCAATTTGTGTAAACAACTGGACTTTGTGGCCAGTCTTGCCCTGCTCTGGTAAGACTGAACCCCGTCACTCGCCGTGGTTGACTGTGTGACCTTTGCCCCTGTCATGTGATTGGCCCAATCGGTATGGTCATTTGTCCGATAACCCATCATGTCTTTGTTGTTGTTTAACCTTGATTGTCATTGTATGTATGTAGCTGATTGAGAGTACCAAAAATAACTGTATTCATGTTATCCTGCTGAAATGTGTGTTCTTCCTCGCCGTGATGCAATCCGAATAAGATTGAGCAACTCCATATCATCATAGGGCAGGGTGAGTCAGTCCATATCAGAGTCAGGGACAACGGGGGGGGGGGGTATCCAGTTTGGTGGGTGAGCGAAGAAATGAAATTATTCGTGGCGAACGAAAAGTGCATGTCTGGTGATCGATAATACGCACGGGACAGATGAGAGAGAAGTGATCAAACAGATTTGTGGATGAAAACGTGTGGCGGGTGGCAAACACAGACAAAACCTATAACTACAAAGCTTCAGCGAAAGCTCTTTCTTACAGTTCCATCAGGTCAATGGTATATGCTAGAATGATTGCTCTTTCCACATTGCTCCCGAGTTGGAGTCTGAGTCAGACTCATTTTGTCAACAAGGTTATTACCGACAATGAATCGTTCCATGATTATATACTGAATTCACGAGGCTGGAACATTTAGCTGTCAAGCTTTGCATTGCTCTCTTTTCTGAGGAATGCAGATACGCAAGCAGTATTGTGTGCACCATTGCCTGTGATTTATCTCTATTCTGGCCGCAATATATTGAGTTTCGAACCAGCATAAGACACTATTCCTTGATCTGGTTCTCTTTTTGTGATTTGTAGGCAGTTTCATCATGCACTGGAAAGTTATGACGTACACCAAACATGGAACAAAGTTTTGACAATGCTTCACTTGACGAAAAACCTCGCGGAAGCTGTGTCAAAACGGATTTACTCTATGGCGTATGTTCTGCAGTTCCCAGTTTCTGCACAAGTGAACGCATTACGGATTTATCACCTGGAGGTAAAATACAATGTGAAGGCAACGATTCTTTCTCCCCAGTAAAAACACTCCTCTATTTTAAGGGCTACTTATTCTTTCAAATTTGCTACTAATTACTGGTTGAAGTGTTCCCATTAGAGAAACAAAATGTAAATGATTCTATCATTGTATCCTGACGTTCTTGCGGTAACAGAAGTGACTGCTGCTGTCACTGCAGAACTTTGATAAGTTGGAATTTTCTCTCCATTTCCCGTGGCAAGTAGTGATTATATCGCATGAATGTGATAAAGTGAAACAACTACTTGCTGTGTGAATCACTCACCTAATGAATGCGGTTAACGAAAGCGTATCTAATGAAACAGAACTACGAAAGTAAATCGATGATGGCCTGAGTGATCCTCAGTTGTCGAGAGATCGGACAGTATAGATTTTCTGTGACGCATACGTTTCCGTGTCTCAGTGGTTGCGTAGTGTCAGCTGGCCTACCGTTCCGCCGTAACTGCGACGTAAAAGAACCTGATGCGTATAGTCAAACCGAAACTAATCAACCTTTGAGGGTGTAATATTTTGTATGTATGGAAGGCCACGTAAAATGTTGGCTTAGGAGTTATAATGTTCTGGAAAACGAAATAACCGTATGACTGTTCTACGGTACTTCATTACTCGGCCGAAGTAGCATCGATTGGTCGCCTTCATCACATAGTGTTATCTGCCTCCTCGTGCACCTCGATTTCCTCCACCTTTTATATATGGCCATAAAAGCCTTAAAAATTACCCTTTGGATGCACAGAGCTGATTTGAAGTGTGCACGTTTTAACGCGCACAAGGCTCAGGGCCAAAATCGATTGGCCTGGTTGTTATGGTCATATCCGTTCAGATAACCGTTTTTTCTGACCAATGATGGTTAAATGGCTTGTTTTGCATGTGTTTCTCTCTCTCCCCTCTCGCTCCATTGACAGATGGATTTTTGACTCACTTTTTGAATTCTCTATGGCACAGTAAAGATGATTTCACACAAAAGTGGTTTGTTCATAATGGTATGCTATCGCTGGGCTTATAACATGACGTGTGGACTCTTATATTTCTATCCTAGTGGTCCAAAGATAAATCACTAACTTTGCTGTATTTCAGCCACATTATTCCGACCCGATGTTTCCACTGACGAATGCAAATCAGGGCAGTGTAACTCATGAGTCACATATCAATATTAAATTTTTACTCTTTTCCGCTTACCCATGTTTTACGAGATCTACGTTACGAAACAATATATATGGTTTTTATAAAGTGCATCGTTTCTCTGGGCCAGTGTTTCAGATTACCCAGTCCCCAGGTGTATTGCCCAGTCCGGTCTTTAGATTGATAAATCATCACACTTTCACCGTTATGTTTATCCTTCTGCATATTTGGTGTACGTTTGGAGCCTCGTCACATGGGCGTTGGCACTTCACAATACAAATCCAAAAAGTGGATAACTGAACGATCAGTCAAAGCGGTGAGCATGAGCACCTTTTATGATGTGTTTAGAGAGTTCAATGAATGATGCAATAGAGTTGGGTTCATATAATAGTAGCAGCATCTGCTTCAGATCACAGTGATCGATCGTTGATTGAGCTAAATGAAATCAATTTTGAATGTTTCGCAAGTTGCTTTGAGTCATTTGAAGTAAAGTGAATTGATTTGGCACATCCTGATTTAATCGAAACGCGCTTTTCTGAGTTTCGACGAATAGATATGACCATTGTCTATGTTATTCGACAGTTCATCAAAAGACATACGGATCTGGGAGCACCGTTAATTCATTGTTCTGACTTATTTTGTTCGAAGGAGCAGAAGGTTTGTAGAAATGACAATCTCGGCAGCAACCCCCCAGAAGCATTTTGATCTCAAAAGTTCTGGTGTGAGCAGTCTGACGCACTGAGAACTTACGAAACCTTCTATGCAACTCGTTGGGGGCTTGAGTGCTCGAAAGGCCATACGATCTGGATCAGTGAGAACAAAATTATTGTATGGTGCTTTCCATGTGTATGACCAAAGTTGATGTATCCAAATCAATACTATATTTCCAGTCACACCAATAATCAGTGTATAATTTATTTTAAAAAAATTAACCTGACTGATTTTATGGTGGAGTTCTTCAGTGTATGCCGAAACTAATTTGATGAAAAACACTCGCTTGGAGGCCAAGAAATGTACTGCACTGAGAAAATTGATTTAGAACATTAATATATATATATAAAGTAGCTTTCCTTGAAAAACCCTGACCACTTTTTTTAACCGAGGCATTCCAATTTTGTTGTCTTTGCAATAGCAATCCGGCCTAATGAAACTAAGTGAGTGGGAACGCATAACATAATCGAATTTTATTAGGTAATATCCGGGACTTTAAACAACACCCATAGATAAGCACTTTATTACGTAGTTTTGAATTTGAGTGCTTTGCCGAGCCCCAGTCATGATAATCCTAGAGAAGGAGAATAATGTGTCGGACTAAAAGGATACTTCCGGCCCAAGTTAAAATCCCTGAAGAACGCTTGTGTTCATTTGAACCACTGGAGACTCCCAACACATAGATGAATTAGTTGCACTTTGGTCAAAAACTATTTAGATATCGTTGGCATATTTAATTTACTGTAAGACAATACCCCAAAACTATATTTACATCCCCAAAATATGATATTTTCTTTTTTAAGGATCACTTCAACTTTAAAACGTAGATAATCACAATAGTAATACCCGTCAACCGAAGCTCACCAAAAATATATAAATACGTATGAATTTTGAAATGATTCAGTGTTCCAAACAAAACCAGCGCCATTTATCCCCGTATTTTGACAAACACGATTAATTTAAGAGCAATTACAACAGGCCAGGGGAACTAACAAATAGGTCAGTAAACTGGATGAAACCGGGAAAAACCAATTTTGCCAGAAGCTCTCTGAGGGGTTCCATCAGTGTGTATGTTTTTGCTTTTATAATATGTTAATATCACAAACATGCAAACAAGCAATAAGAGAGAGAAACAGAAAGAGAACAAGAAAACCAGTAGTGCCATTGCCAATATATACCAATAAGAAAGCTATAGGCCTCAAGGAATCCAGATCGTTATCGTCAGTCAAATACGCATGATTATTGTGCCCTCAATTGAAACCAACCGTGGATGTGTTTAGCACCTGAACTGTATTGATCACGCTTATTTTCTCGTGTACCAACCTCAGTCTGTTCTAATCAAAACGTCAATGTGTAGTGCGATACTACGTCATAATGTTATCAGACAAGATTTATAGCAACTAGAACTTGTTTATTCTTGGCATAGTTAGTACTTTATCGAATTGCTGAGTCTACAGAAATGTATCATTGAAGATTACTTTGTAAATACATCCCGCGACAAAGTATTGCACCCGCTTAGATTTTTGGATTATCGTCGTTCCCACACGCACAATCATGAGCATTTGTGCGAATCTAGATGGACACTGAATAAATAGCCGAAATACGAAAATTTATCCTATTAGCTTTAATTTTAACGAAAATGTCGAAAATGAAAAAAATTTCACCGCGAAAAAACGTCGCCTCCCCCATAGACTTAGCACACTGAAGTTTCGTTGTTAGTCGCATACGATTTCGAATCATGACCTTATCGATATTATTTCAATTCCTGAAAAAAATGCTCCTAATGTATATTTCTTGGTTTAAACTCTGAAGTGGTAAGTACAGCCAAATGTTTTCCATCGGGTTCAAATCTGGGCCGCACGCAGATCACACCATGGTTTTCATGATGCGATATAGTAACCAGTATTTTGTTATAAACAAGTAACGAACTACAGTATTATCGAGTGAGAAAATGGCTTCAGGATGACATGTACCAAAATGTGCATCATAATGGTACATTTTATAGAGTTTGGTCGGGCCGTTACTTATTAAGATACCACGTACCATCACTGAGTTAGGACTGTTAGGCCCCTTTCCAGCGATCACACCAGTCGTAGTTCCACTTGTCGGTTTCATCCAGTGCTCTTTGTTGGTTATCCTAAACATTTTCATCGCATTTAAATGCATTCAACTAGTGGGGAGTTACCGAACTCCCAAAGATGGAAACTTACGCCCAAGATCATCAACAGTGACTGGTGCCTGTGAAAAGCCATATAGGCTTATCCAAACAATCACCGTCTAAATTAAACTTCTTTTTGACGCTAAAGTAGATATGAGTTTTAGTGCGCATAAAGTCCTGTTTGTAAAGTTGTAAGACTTATGTGTCTTCTCATTTCCTTGCATTTCATCCAAGGTACCTGTGGTGATCCAGACTTCCGTGACCGCAATCCATACACGACGAGGTACAGTTTCATGTCATCCAATCACCATTCACAGAGCTCGACCAATGGTACACTGAGTGAACATGGCATCCGAGTTAGTACATGTGATGCATCAGCGCAAACGGTTACGTGATTGGAGGACGGTGGTTCAACCAATCACATGGACTATTACCTTCCATAAAGCATGCTCTGATTCCATCAATAAACAGAGGCATTTGCTGCTATCAATTCCTCGTGTATTTCATTGGTGTCCGCAGTTTGGATTTAAACCAATTCAGTTCTGAGCAGTACATTACGGGTTGTTTTATTTCTACATTCATTACTATTCTGATTACCACGGTGCCGTCTCAAGTGTTCGTTGTACCTTTCGCACCGAAAGATTCAAATCAAGCACCGTTTTAGTCTGCGATACAGGCCTCACGGAGTTTGAGTCCGTAGGTATTAATCAGCCCTTACCTTTTCCGAGACATTTTTCTTCTTCCAACTTAGTTCTTGACTTGCTGTTAATTGCTTCCATTTCGAAAATCGTGTCACACGGAGATCGGGACCCATTACATGTTCTGGCTATCTTATGTGTACTGACGTTGATCTCGCATAATTTCTCGTAGTATTAAACTTCTTCCATCGCCTTATGGTTGGCTTGCAATGCACCGTGCCGACCTACTTGGATGTTCTTTGACCTCCAAGGTCACTGGATTTTACGTGAACCTGATCAGAGCAAACACCAATCTGTCATTCACTGAAACATCAATGTCATGCCTAAGTTGAAACTCGGAATCTTTTTGCACCCGATTGAAAACCAAGCCAGTGTGCGAAGAACATGCGAAGGATGTAAAATTGCTGTCGGTGAGCATATGCGAGATCTGATTATTATTATTATTATTATTATTATTATTATTATTATTATTAGTATTAGTATTATTATTATAATGATCCATGGAAAGAATCCGGTAAAATGTATTCTGAACCTTGACGTCAGTCTTGGTGCATAATTATATTTTGAATTTCGTTTTCATGTACTGCATTACCGCTCTATAAGCATCGCTCCTTCGGTGGATTTGCTTTGAATTGAAATGTGTACGCTTGTGATAGTACGATTTCTTTTGTTGCAGTATTTCTGGATTATTGATTTCTTTCTTTGTTTCTCTTTTCTTTTGAATGATCGTTATTATACAATCAGTTTCTGGGAAGTCGAAGCGACAATCAAACTGATGCAGCACGTCGGAAATCAGGAAATTTGGGCAGTGTTTGGGGATTCGGAACAAGTGTACTCTGGAGTGATTATTTGATTCGCTTAACAGCGTGACCACCGCCACCGTGATAACCCGTTTCACTCCGAGAGACGGAGCGCACTCAAGGTTTTCATTCTAAAAGGAACTACATGGATCATTACTGAAAACAAATGCATCGAAATAATTAAGACGCATTAAGGAAATTGGAGATCATGCTAAACATATATTAGGGTTTTTCTGAGGGGTTTCCGACGTTTATTCAAGAAAAATTGGAATCTTTTTAAACTATCTTTCCATCGTTTTGGAATCTGTTTTAGTTCACGATTAAATTTTAGTAACGTTAGACAAAAGGTACTGAACAACTGTTCATCCACTAAGGAACTCGTGACTGATAAGAAACGTTTTTGTGCTTACAGGGACTGGAACCCCGAACCTGCCGGTTGAGAGTTTGACCTCTTGCATCCAAGCTAAACCGTTAAGTGTCAACAACTTGAGATTACTTCTGTTTAAATTAGTTGGTACTTTTATAATTCATGTAAAGTTCTTCAATGCAGTTTGTTGGAGCACACATGAATAAAGAGTTTCGAATCCGCATAGAATGTATTGAACAAGCAAATTATTGAATTTAAGTAGAATTTCAAAACCATGAATAATCATGGATATCCGGAGCGTTTCATCGAGAAGAACTTCACAGAAAAGCTGACACTGCCAACAACAATCATGAGCAAGAAGAAAGAACTATTCTTACAGCTCCCGTTTAAAGGAGATACCAGTGATGATCTAATAAGAAGACGTTTGGAAAAAGCAATTGCACGAACATATCCAGCCGCCACTCTACGTGCGACGTTTACAAGCCGGTCACAGTTCTGTACAAACCTCAACGATAAGCTGTACATCCTCTTCTCATCTATGATTATATATTCCTTCAGTTGCACATGTTCGGTAAGTTATGTAGGACGAACGATGAGACAGTTCTCACAAAAGATAAGAGAACATAAACCAACTTGGTTTAGCACGGGTTGCAAGAAAACAATAAATAGTGAAGTTGTGACCTAACTCGCCGATACCGGTCACCAGACAGAAAACGATGCATTTACAGGCATTGGCGAAGTACCCCAAACAAATCAAAGTACGTTCGGAAACGTCACTTGGCATCGGCAGAAGCTGTAGCAATCGAAATAACGAACCCACCACTGTACAAACGGAAGTAACTGGTTTCCGCATTCCATTTGCCTTTGCCCCAACCAAACTGTAATGATTGTAGTAGTTGTAGAAGTACGCACGGAATTCGTAATGCAAACCACGCAATAGGAATTACCGGATACGAGTCAAGGATTAGCTGTCACGCACGGGATTACGGAAGCACTGGACCGCAATGGCACGAGCTCGCAATATCTCAGGTGAACGAGACGCGGGGAAAAGGCCACAGGAATAGTAGTACGTAGTAGTTCATTGGAAGAAATGAAGCCGATTAAATAATATGTACAAAAGAAGATTATCGGCTATCTAGGCTTCCACCAATCGGATTGCAATACTGCTTGCATAATCTTGCTTCTGTCTGCACTATCTTGGATTGGCTAGCACGATCTGCCTATGGCGTGTAGTCGGAGGCCATACGCGGGTCATTGACGTCAGCATTCAAATTTGATTGATCGCATGTGTCCGAAAACTGTGACGCGCCGCTCCAGGGTAAGCGTCATCTCATAGGCCTGAATTACCACACAAACCTACGTGATGATCTGAACCATGACCCCAGTCACGTCGTGATGACGCAACATGTCGTGATAAATTGCACGTGAAAGAGGTCATTGGAAATTTCTGGAAATACCTTATTTCCCCTTCGCCCCCTCCCCCATTTTCTTCCCTCGCTCCGATTAAGTTTGAGAGATATTGTTGCATTTTCACGTTTGACCTCACTGAATCAATTGCATTTATATCTACATTATATATAAGCACACACATAACTGTAAATGCCTAAAAACGAAGTTACGAAAACAAGCTTGTTCGCCATATTGTTTTTCTTTTGATATTCTTATGGGAACCTTCCATGAATACAAAACTATACCAGATCAATTAGCAGTTGATCCCCACCAAACCATGTTGGGACTTGAACTTTGGACACACAGAATATTTGAATGTGCAGTTATGCTATTTGTTTCGCGTCAACGCTTTCCGTGCTTTATTGTGAAACCCCTTACTGACGATGAATTTCGCCAGGTACATGCAATCACTTCCTAGAGGATTACTCAGAATTAAGCGTTAAATCTGTTATGCAAGCAGCAGTGTGGAGAGAGGCGTTTGCAAAACAACAATGTGATAAATTACCAAAACAAAATGGTTCTCATGGCTCAATTCATTAAGTGATTGATTTGCTGACTTCACCAATTTGTGTGCAAACATTTCACCATCGGTCGAGAAGGCGCACTACAATCATTGAAGTTGTTATCTTAACTGATGATGAAACAGCTGCGATGCAGCACACTAATAAAAAAGAATGCTGGAATTTGGTGCTGCAATCCACACTTGGTTGTCATGACGAGGTAAGTTGGGTACAAGCATCAACGACATGCACTACAAAATTTGGTGCATAAATTTGCTGACGTACGCTCATCCTATAAATGAATCGATATTTCCTTATAAGGGTTACATCACTTTACCGCTTATCCCAAAAATTCCTTGATGTCGCAGAAGTTACTTAGAACAGTTCGACCAAAATGTATGAAATTACTTTCAAAGAGAGCATAAGGTGTTTCATTCCGTAGATCATTATGTAAAACGAGACTTTATTGTGATGTGATTTCGAGTATCTTATTTCCAATTAAGTTCTTTTATTAATTATGGTTTACGATTGTTGCATCATAGAGATAAATATAAGATATTCGAAGCGTTATTGGGACACTAAAAGTCATTTAAGGATTCAAAGTTGTTTACTGAATCAGCACATAAAAGTTTTATTTCAGAACATTGTGGTAAATCCGCGAAGACAATCCTCATCCTAGGCCCCAATCCGAAGGGAAGGTGAAACCAACCGAAGCCAATTCGGCCACCAACTTCTTCAAACCCTTCCACGTACATCATGGTCTGACTGACGTCACGCTTCCTCAGCCTTCCTCAACATGTGAAAAGAGAGCTCGGTGAGGTAGATGACTTGCAAGGGTGTGAGAAACATAACCAAGCCATCGGAGGCGATGGAGAGTGATTTCCTCTTTTACATGTTAGGTAACCTCATACGCCAAAGATCCTTTTAATTACTCTCTCTATGCATTCGACGGTTATAACGCACAAACCATATCCAAATGTCTCGATTGAAACGTAGTTCAATGTGTATTGGACTTCTTGTGCATTTTTCTCAGTATTTTCAAAATCTCCGTTGGACCGGTAGAGTTCGACTTCATCATTAGTGAGACCGGAACAAGGCTGTAAAAATCGTACTAGACGCAACTTCGAAATCGGAGTCATGATTGCAATCGCAACATAAAATAGCAGTGATCAGTTTGAGACAAAACTTTACGTGACCAAGACACAGGAAGAAGCCACAGAAGTAGCAGTTATTTTATTGCAAGCCATCAATATGATGAAATATTATGTAAAAAAAGAATGTCTGGTTGAAGCAGTACTGATCAATCGTAGTTCACTTTCTGCTGGACACAGGATTTCTGTTTGAAATAGTTGGATTGTTATTTGTCTAGAACAATGGCAACGCATTTGTCAATCCGAAGCTGTATCGCGCGCTCTTAGGCTGCCGTTGTCACAGACTGGTAGATTACCATAAACACATTCTGTAAGATATCCTACATGACTAGGTGGCGAACCACATCTCAATAGATCAGCGAAACACAGAGCAGCCTTTATGAGCAACCAATTGTAATAATAATAGTAAACAATCGTACCTAGATCGATTCCGTTTTCTGGCTTCGCGCCTCACTCAACCTTGGTCTAGATGCCGGACAGATCTAGCAGTACTCACTTCTGTTCTTTTTGACAAAAGCACATTAGATCGCACACAATGCCGATGACTTGGAGCCAACAGAAGTTACTCACCGAATCTGGACCGTTGGATTTATCTCACTCGATGGATGTGAACACAAATCCTCGCTCCCCAGTCCTTCCCATCACAGAAAACAATGTGGGCAAGCAGTTTTCTTCTCGTTCCCCTTTATCTGATATCGCTAGTAAGGTACATAAGGCAGGAGATGCGAACTTAGGCAATTGGTCGTCAGTCAGCAGAACTTGTAGGCTTCAACAAATAGCGGCCGAGGACCTAGAGATCGAGAGGAAGGTGATTCTCAAGCAGCGGCAACTGTCCTTGGAAGGACGAATAATATTAGGCGGCCAGCAGACTGTACCTTCTTAACTTCCAGTGAATTCGTTGTAACTACAATTGAATCCACCATAACTTCAAGTGAATCCAAAAAAATCACACTCCATTGGAAACCGCACAAGATCATTAGTGTTTCGGTTGTCAAATATCTCCGCTTGGACCGGGTCTGTCTAAACCTAGTCCAGTCCGAATGAACTCACTTCTCCGTAAACAAACAAAAGTACTTTTTAAGTGAGTTACCGAACGAGGATGAATGTTTAGGTGAAATGGCCACTTCACAAGCACTGATGATGTCACCTCAACTGGTGATGAGACGTTTGCAAACAAATTGCCAACCTCGGCGAACAGGCGCAATGGAATCACTCAGTGTCACTAACCATCGGTTACGACCATCCCGGAGTCCCTATCCAGGGAGCCTAATGGGACCTATGTCACCCAGACTCCTGGTTAGGGTTTTCATACTTCCATGCCAGATGTTAG
>UZAN01000245.1:0-12006 GCA_900618425.1 Echinostoma caproni | reverse complement strand
ACCTAAGTGTGATGAATAGCAGACTGGGCGAACCCCATAGTCACTAGGACCTGCAGTTCAGTGGAGGAAACCGGCAACCTAAGCCCCAGGACTTAGAGTGGTGAACCACATAAGGCCCCGCCAGGTTAGATGTGGTATTGAACGGGCGGTGACGGGTCTCGGACCATAGGGTCCAAAGCACGCGGGTAACAGCGTCTAAACCACTGCGCCACCACCACCATAATGATGAAAAACCAAAGCAAATTGCTTTGTTTTGTATGTGGTTCAATATTCCAGATTTAACATATTTTAACATAGTTATTCACTTCGTAGATCTTTAACGTTCTATGCTCTCTTCCCCTGTCTGTTTTGTTGACCTTGTCGTCCCGTTCCATTGTTTCCCACTCTAGAAGCATTGAAGGTCGACGACATGGATGCGGTCGAACAGGATGAGGTAAGTTGAGCACGTTCACGCAGAACAAATGTTATTCGCTCTCGGTCTTTTCCACAGAATGACACTCACATTGGAGCACAGTTGTTCGAAGACGAAGACACACGCTTGTTCTATGAAAGTTTGCCTGATATTAAGGCCATGGTTCCTGGTGTAAGTTGCTCATATTTCCGTATTTTTCTTATCTCATGCAATTGCTTACACTTTCAACTGCGTTTATGACACAAAACAATAAGATTACTAGCCAAAAGGATTAACTGTTTCTACCCGTGTTAGCTGCATCAACTGCATGGTACAAGAAAAAAAAGTGTGCCCAGGTCCCGAATGTCCTAGCGAAGGCTGATGTGGCACTGCGAATCCAGTATATCAGGAGAGCCGTTCTGCAACTACGGTGGACTTCCAATTAAATCACCCTCGGCACTAAAGTTCACGTTTACCATACTCATTTACTGATGCAAAATTTAGTCTCCTAAGGGGTACAGGATACCGGAATTTTAAATTTATTCAACCGATTGCGCCTACAATAAATCCTCCAAGTTTCGTGGAAGAACCGAGGGGAATACTGCTAGCACATTAACGTGTTATCTGTTCTCTAAAGACGACGGTTGCACTGGTTCAGTTTTACTGCACAGCGGCTCCAAATAGAACTAATTAAATAAGGATTCAGTCCCGATCATTGACCGTTTTGTCTTTACTACCTTGGTGAACATCACAAAACATGGATTTTCGATATATTCAAAGACATAGGGATTCTAAGTCTTCGATCGGTCTGTGGGGTCCGGCAATGAAAAAAAACCTGCTCCAAAATGGGCTCAACTCACTTCTCCTGAATAACACTGATTTGTAATAGTCATGGAAACATTTTATCCTCTGACAGAAGACATAAGACTGATCGGTAAAGAAGCATATTTTCGGTGTTTCTTTAACCGGCTAAATATAACACCAATGTGTTGATCAGATTGGAAATGGGTTCGGGATTGGAGTGGATGACTATATTTCCAGGTAATACTAATCATTTGAAGCCAACCAATCAATATTCTGACCTGTGTGGGTGCTCTTGTTATGTGATCGGCTTAGCAACGGTTTGTCACGGCAAGCCGTTTTTGAGCAGATAAGCGGGGTTGATCGGTCTGATCGTAATCGCCTCTGCAAGGGATAGTAGATGACCTCTGAACTCCTTTTTTCGTGCCCCGTTGATGATGTGGTTAGGTCGGATTGGTTCAGGCAGATTAACCAAGTGATTTTTCTCGGCTATATGCGCAGCGACCGCGGTTGCTCCGTTACTAACTTATACGTTACCAAACCACTCGGGGTAGTGTTCTCGACAAATATCGGCCAACCGTCTATTGGTTAGACCTGTGTAGCGGGATAGACAGGACTTTCAGGGTTAGGAGAATTAAAAATCAGTGCATCACTGGAGAACAGACACTCAGTTTGTATGGGTAGGGGGTTGTACAAAAGGCTAGCGTGGAAAGCCGGAGGGAAAACAGCAAAAATACTAGCAAACGGACAGAATCCATGGTATTAACGGTAGGAGAGAGCAAGAGAGAGAATCGACTCTTCGATGAAGTTCTATGATCTGTTTATCGAGAGGGGAGACGTGATTATAAATAAAGCGAGTAGCTTTGCGTTGGTACTATGCGGTGACGTATGCAACGGTCCATCATCTAGCTGGTGCAGGACACCCTGACTAAATCATAAATCCTATCTCACCACGCTACAAAGCGACGTGGATTGGATTCAACTGTTTATCAATGTGGTCTTTCACAGTAGTGTTGTTCAAGTGGCTGTCATTTCTGTCCTCAGCAGAGAGTTCTGTAAAGATGTGTTCGAATATCACCATCCTCATTTATTTTCGCTGGTGCTTAACAGCTGTCGCTCACTGTAGTACTCCAGCTTTCTTTCTGAACTGCAAACTGCATACAATAAGTCGTCACGACTACAAAGCCCACAGCTATCGCTCTGTAGTCTGCGGTCACACGTGGTAAACAAAGCATTTACCTGTATTTGATATTCTAGTTAGAATAAATGCCTTGTTCGGGTGTGTACTTTGCTATGAGTCAAGTCTTTTGAAAGTTTGACAAGCCTGAGATGAGGCGTTTAGACTAGCAACACAAGATTAAGTTGCATTACGTGTACCAGTACCTCAATCCAAAACCTTTTAATGATGTACGGGTTTAAGGTGTCTGCACTTTTTCGCTCTGCTTGCGGCAGTGGTCTCATAAGAGTAAAACAACTACCCAAGGAGAATGGTACATATGAACTGGAAAATTGTCATATCCCTGGGAGCATCCTCCACCTCTTTCGTTATCATCACTCACTCAACTCTTAATTATGACTCTAAAATGTCAAGGTATGCATCAGCGGTCACCTTCCAGTAAACAGCTCAATAAGCGAGCCTAATCAGGTTGAAGGTTATCAAAGCGTGAAACCTCGGTGAGACTGTGCTTCGCGTGCGAATACAACTACTCCTGATTGGGCAGATGAGTTCTATTGGCTGATCCAATCACCACAAAGGAAATGTTTCAAAACAGTGGCATACTGTGCTTTACAGTCCGTATTTCGTTATGCCACGACTAGTGGTTTCCTTCGAGTGACACTGGGAGCATCTCTTGCATCAACCCCTCTCGAAGTCTCTTGATTATTCATGGAGTTGGTTCAAGAAGCCAGTCATAGTAAACAGGAGTGAAGTAACCATCACGACGAGACTGCACCTTGACGTGGTGTGATGGCTTGTGCACCTCTGTGACCCAACGAGCTACACAGGATGGCTTTTTGTTGAGCCAAAGATCTAATCATGACTGAAAGGTTAAAGGGTAGAGGTCATAAAAAGTTCCGTCTCCTGGTCCTCCAGGTTGGGGGTTCGACTAGAATTGGGGTTTCAGTCGGTAAAAAATGGTGGAGAAGTAATTGATCCAAGTAAATGGGCCTCCACTTCGCTTTATCCGCTGTCTTGCGGTTAGGTTCTTGTTAGAGCTAGGGGCTTTGGTTGAGAACACTAATCGTTCTCTTGCCTAGTGGCTGGACATCCTAGCAGTACCCGTCCACAAAACCCCAATGCATTACGAGTTTGGAAGCGATCAGTGAAGTTCGCTTCTCTGTATTTCGCTGTACGATGATGATGGTGAAGTGGAGAAAGATGTCCATAAGAACGCACTTGACAAAATACAATAAACTAGTACACAAGAACGCAGTGTTTGAATTGTACACTCAGATTATTCCTTTTTATTTCCTACTCTCAGTTCACTGCCACCTCGCGTTTTGCGACCATTTTGCTCCTGTGTAAATAAAATTCACCTCCGGGGTTCCAGCATGTGAATGACTGGATGAGACATTACTGTATACGCATACCTGATAATCGGCAATCACCTGGAAACCGGTCGTGTGCTTCCAGGGAAATTTGATCCACTCATTAGAATACTATTTTTTTTTAAGAATCAGATATGTACACAAATGACTTCTTTTTAATTTTTCGCCTATCTGCTGTTTGATGTATGCTTTATTGTGCACCATCTCGTTTCGCAGATACTTTATAAAGACAGTGAACAAGCTAAACCGGATACGAACCGCGAAAAGACGGAAGAGGAGAACAGTACAGTCGAAGGTAATCCACCAAGCCCGTCTATTCTTCCTGATCTAGGCGCACTCCATTTATCTCCCGTTCCAATTCCGGCAACATCATAGGGTTTAGGAATTCAATACAAAGACCGACATAATACTCACTAATGATCGTCCGATATAAGAAGTTTCAGCTTTCATACTGGTCAGTTGATCTGTGTACCTCAGCATTGCGGGGAAGGAATCCGGATCTCTCGGATCATTCTGGTAGGTTCCAGAGCAACCCCAATGTGTTCAATTTCTTCGTGGCACACACAAAATACCGAATGCATTGCTGAAAAAACCGGTCAGAAGTGTATGGCCAATGAAAGAACTGGTTCCGCATTGCATTGAGGAGGAACAGAGTAGGCTGTTTAAATTGCTCTTTGTGCTTATTACATGTGTCCTCAAACCGCTTCAGCTTGTTCAGCCGTGGATCGTGCTCTTCAATGCGCCGGTTTCGGCCACTGCCTTTTGTGAACTCACATTTGTATCGGTCTTTTTTCATCTTGTGTTTAAATGATTAATTTCTTAAATCTGTTTCACTTCCGTTCTATCGTTCTTCTCCCAAATTCCTTTCTGTTTTGTAGATATTGATGTGGAAACGGTCGAATCAGAACTGGCCAGAGAGGAAGAAGAGGTATTTCGAAACACCGAGGATTCTGCAACTGCAAATGCTGCCGCGGATCGGGATAAACCTCCGACCATGTTAGGCATAGAGGAAAGTACGTATCCTATGCTGTGACCTACCGTAGTCTTACTTTTTCTGTTAGGCAATAAACACTTACATAATGATAGGCATTCTCACTGATGTTTTTTCTCCGTAAAGAAAGCTAGGAGCTTTATGCTTAGTGACATACACAATATTACGCGGTCTTTGTTTTTTTTGTATTCTAAGAACACTTCTACACCTTGTAGAGACGGATCATAATAGCTTATTCATCTCCAAGATTATCTCGAGGTCTACCAGACGTGCCGTTGTGTCCTGTAGGTGAAAGCTGTTTACTGCTCCCCCGTGCGATCACCGATTTCATGACCAACACCGTATACGACGATTCTTTGATAAAGTGACTGAAAACTGTGTACGAGCGAACATGTGCTGCTAGCGGTCAAACGTTCTTCTTTTTGCGGGGGGGTTGGGGGCATACCTATTCAAAAGCAAATGTATTCTGTGTTATTACCCGAGATAACTGGGTTATGCATTTACTCTCGTGCTCAAAGCGATCTGAAGACGTGCTTCTCCCGACTTCAAATGAAACACCATTCCGACTTGATTTACTCCATTCACTGCTGTTTTTCGTCCATGTTCCTAATTCCATTGACCTTTTTCTTTCAGCGGAAGAAGATCCCAATTCATCGGGGAAAGTGCTCATGGAGACATTCTTGACACAGCTTCCGAACTGCGTTAATCGTGATTTGATTGATCGAGTATGTTTTTTTTCTAACTACTCATTCGTATTGTTTTGTATCGTAGAGTTCAGTCTCCATGATTACGAAATAGCGTTGTTTGCAAACAGCAGCTTCACTGCCACCATTTACAGCTATATTTATAGATTCATTTGCCGTGAACGGTCATCGCATTCGGCTCGAACCGGTGTACAGTTGGTTCCCCCACTTGTAATCAGCTGGTCGCACCTGCCACGCGGTGTACTGAAAGCGCGACACATTCAAACCATGCAAACAGTTATCCACCAATTGCGACCACACACCGCACCCATACGCACTGGTCCACTAAGCCACCGTGAATCAGTTGTCTGCAGACGTGGTTCGTCAGTAGTACACAGTCGTGGCGCGACTGTAATTGATGGGCGCAACTGCTTGGAGTACATCAAACTTGAACTCGCGCTGAACAAGCGATGCATTGACCACCCCGCCCAGTCACTAAGTATGGAACGCACCGTAGCGTTCGGGGAGCTACAAAAGTGATCAACGGATGTTTTTTTAGAGGAACAGTTATTTTGTGGATTCAGTTTCGCATACTCGCCTTTCCTCTGTGAAGGCGTGTTGCTGAGTTGCTCCTTTGAGAGTTGGTTTTCGGTTCATTCCGTTTCCTCATCCCGGATGCTATTTTTTAAATGATATGCATTTTTTCGCTGCGCTCCTTATCTTATCCTATTTTCAATCAACATCATAAAGTCATAACCGGAGTGCATTGTATTGTGTGGTGGTGGCCCGGTGGTAATGTCACCAAATTATCACTGAGGGACGTGTGTTCGAATCCCACCACTACCACCTAAACTTACCCATTGTGTGTTGTATGGCAACACTTTGATTGTCCGCTTCCCTCTTCCCGAAAGTTATATCATTGTGTGATCAATAAAAGGAAGAAAAAAATTACTCCATGTGTTCTTAGGCCTATTAGTTTTATGTTGTCCGCACTCTGTTCACTTCGCTCAGTCGCCATCTTATTTGATACAGTTGAACTACATCGACACGAATTGAGAACAAACTAACGCATTTTCCATAAAGAGCTTTTGGATTTTCAAATTCTGTTGATTCGGAACTATCAATCACTTCCAGGAGATTTGTCAGTCCATAAGTTCGATATTCAACGAAGCTATCTAGAATTGATTGTTTATTATTTGCTGTCGGTTATTGAACAGATTAAAGCTCCTAGAAGGTTCTTGAGGTAAAAGCATTGTTGTTTTATAGAGTTTACTGTTCCGACGGATTTTCTCGCTGTGCTCAAGGGAGAGAATGTATCACCTGAATGTCGACCTCGAATTTTGGTTCTAACTGTAAAGTTGTACTGCTACTTTCTTTAATGCGTAACGCATAACGACAATTGTGACACGACCCGTAATTGTGTTTGCTCTCCTCCCACCATTTTCACGTGACAGGCAGCTGTAGATTTCTGTTTAAATTTGAACAAGCGTTCCAATCGTCGTCGCCTCGCTCGCGCATTGCTCATGGTTCCCCGAACGCGATACGATTTGCTCCCATTCTATGCGCGTCTCGTTGCCGCACTGGCTCCCGTCATGCCCGATCTTGTGCAAGATGTGAACACCATGCTCACGGGCGAGTTCCGTTGGCGTGTATCAAAACGTGATCAGTTGAACTTGGAATCCAAGCTGAAAGTTGTCCGCTTCATTGGTGAGCACACGATAGGGAGAAAGTGTTTTTCTATTGCGTTATAGGAGTAGCAATGTCCAGCCCAGTAATAAAGACGGAGTGGCGGTGATAGTTTGATTTGTTTTCACTCACGCTTTGGTCTCCCAGCACACTGTCATATCCTTCTTTATAAAGCCTTGTATTTTTCGCCGTTGCATGTCTCAGGTCTTCATTATTATAGTATTTACTATGCGTAAGCTTATTACAATTTATCATGTATTACTATATTTCATAAAGCCTAGTACGGTAATCATCATCATCATTATTGTACAGCGTAATACAGTGAAGCGAACTTCACTGATCGCTGCCAAACTCATAATGCATACAAGATAAGTGAGAATGTGTAAGGAGGACAGGGATTGGACCTATTCTTGGGGACGGGAAAAGAAAGTAAACCTCTATGGCCAACACAGTAAACAGTCCAACTGTGCATACGTACTATTTCAAGCATTCTGATCTGAAATGAAGTGACAGCATGATCGCCATTGCTGTAGGTTCGCAGCCATGATCTTCAGTGTCTCCAACCATGCGGTTTCGGAGTCCTTTGGACCTCATCCCGGAAGACGAGAGACACCTACTCTACCTAATCACGCTGTTCAAATCTTCCTGCCTCGTCTCCATGTCATCTGCTGGCCTCCACGTGGATTTCTTCAGCCTGTAACAGCCATTGCGAATAAGGCGCGCTGCGGTAGGCGACCGTCGGACATACGCAAAACGTCCTAACCAATGAAGCCTATTGAGCTGGATTCGATGCGATAGCCAGTTCTTGTTTGAGGTATTCCCAAACACCCGACGACTTACTTCTAAGTTACTAACCCGCTCAATCCATCCCACGTGGGCCAGACTACGTAGGCATCGATTGTCGAACACTGCTTAACGACGGGTGTCTTCTACCCGCGAATTCAAGGTCTCAACCGTAAAGCAGAACTGACCGTACAATGGCGCAGTTTACGCGACTTTTCAACTTTAGTGACACGTCACGTCGCCGCCACAGGTGTTTTAGTTCTGCGTATGCTGCTCGAGCCTCGAAATGCGGGCGGTTATCTCCTTCGATGCGCTACCTTTGTTAGTCACGCAGCTGCCTAATTCCGGGAAGCAGTTAACTTCAGTTAATTCCTGACCGTCTAGTTTCAAAGCAGACCTCGGTGACACCCAGTCTTGCAGTATCACTTTTCGCTTTGAAGGTGTAAAGCACCTGCCGAATGGAGCGACAGAACTTGCTAATCTGTCAAGTGCTCATCGGGCATCTTTCATACATTCGAACAGGCAAACGATATCTTCAGCGTACTCCAAATCGCCCATTCAATACCAACATTTTGGAGACCACTTAGTGTGTTCTCCAGTATTTCGTCTATGACGAAATTGAACAGGAATGGCGAAAGAGGGCATCCTTGACGTACACCACTGTTAGTTACGAACGACCTACTCAGCTCGCCGTAGACCATTACGCCACCAGAGGTATGCGAGTAGAGTGAACCCAGTATGTTCACGTACTTCTGCGGCATTCCTTTGCGAAAAAGTGAACCCATAAGGGATTCACGATCAACTGAGTCGAAGGCCTCTTTTAGGTCAAGGAACACGACAAACGTTGGCCGATGGTGCGTATGGCGTAGCTCGAAGACTTGAAGCAGAGTGAAGATTTGATCGATACAACCGCGATCTGGTCGAAATCCTGCTTGTTGTTCGCGGATGTTTGGCTCCCTAAACGGTATCAGACGTCGCACTATGATGGAGGCTAGTAACTTGGTGACGATTGGGATCAAGATTATTCCACAGTGGTTTGCGCAGTCATTGTGAGATCCCTTCTTAAAAATTGGAGCGATCAGTGATTCGCTCCAGGATGATGAAATGCGCTCGTTTAACCAGGTGTTACGCATTAGATCACTAATGGAGTCTACAAGATCATCTCCCCCCATCTTGAAAAGAGTGGAAGGAAGCCCGTCTGGCCGTGCTGCTTTTCCTTTATTCAGGGCTTGGATGCAAGAACGAAATTCTGCAGTAGGAGGTTCAGATGGCACTTCCCATGGAGCGTCAGCTACATTGGAGATAGCCTGGTTAGCGCCTGGCCAGCTGAACTGTTCGTTGAATTACTCCACCCACCGGTCAAGCCGTGGTTCCCTATTTTGAATAGCCTGTCCACTTTTGTCGCAGACTGTTTCAGTAACTGTGGTTCTCCGACTTCCCGTAGTGCGTATCAGTTGGAATAGTCTCTGACTATTCCCTGATGCAGCTGCGACTTCCATTTCACTAGCTATCGCTGCCCACCAGTTCTCACGTTCTTTCTTTAGGCTCCTCGTGAGATGACGTTGTAGACGCCACCCAACCCTGCTTTGATCCCGGGTGGTTGGGATTTGCCGCTTTTCCTCCATGAGTGCTACTGAATCGTCAGATATCCCATGCCTCGGTCAGGCTACTGCTTCAGATCCACAAGCAACGTTCGCTGCGGAGTACATTGCTCGGCTAATCTGATCCCATTGTTCATTTACACTACCACCCGGCAGTGCGTTTAGCTCTTGCCCTAGTTCTGATTCAAAATGGGCACGAACGGCTGGGTCAGATAAGCGATGAGCTGCCAATCGATTTTGGTGAAATCTGCGACCAGTGAGTTGGAGAGTGAACTGCATCAAAACTAACGCATGTGGTCCAATAGGACCTACAGTTTTGTACTGAGCCACGCACACGGTAGCATATTCCTATGTGGTCGACCTGAGTTAGCCTGCCAGTTGAATTTGAGCGCCACGTTGCTGTCCGTTGAGAGCTGTGTCGGAAATTGATACTAGATGGGAATAAATGATGATCTGCGCAGAACTGAAGAAGTCGATCGCGATTATCTGTTCGCTGGCAGGGCAGAGCACAATGACCGCCTAGACAAGCTTCGGATGCGCTCAGTTATCCGACTTGAACGTTAAAATCACCTGAGAGAACAACTATATCGGAGCTTTGACTCAACCGAATGAGTTCGGTGAGTTTATCATAGAAGTCGTCCTTTTGTGCGTCAGAACTGAAATGATGAACAGACACCTTTTGGTGTTGCTTCCCTTTCGAACGCTGATAGACCCTTGGAGCCGCATCGTACATAAACGACTATAAACGGGGATCCAATCGAGTAGTGCGGCTTCGGTTGTATTATTGATTACAATGCTTACACCGCGCTGATCTACTCTAACTGACGTGCGGAAGAAGAACCTCGAAGACAACCTCGGTGCACTTAAGTGGCATGTAGTACTAGGATCCTGAATTCGAGTCTCCAACGCACAGCAGACATCCATTTCCAAAAAGTCCATTGTACGTGCCAGACATGCTTGTTGATCTACCTGCATCAGAGTCCCCACGTTGAAGGCCCCAGGTTCAGTGGCTGACGAGGTTTCAGGATATGCAATCTATTTCGTGGTAAACTACTTACCGAGCTACTTGGCAACGAACTTTGGCGAGTGACGAACAAGCTGTCTGAGAGAATGTTACGGGTTGGAAGAAAGGGTAAAAGGAGAGGGTTGGGTACGGAAGACAAAGAGTTAATCAAAGGTTGGGATATCTGAGCAGTAGCCCACTTATCACTACCCACTCCGCTCGGTGCAATGGGTAACGCGGTCCTGATTATCCTGCGCGACGACCGATGCAGTATGGAATTATTTTTTGTTTTTGTATGCGGTTTCCATGTAAGACGGTGTCGTTTCTTGTGAGAGAATTTGCTGCTTTAGACCCTGTAGTCCGCAGTCCGAACACTGCCCCCAACACCCAACTTTGGTAGTAGGCAGCTTTGCTGCCGTCTGGTTCAATGTCACGCCGAGCCTAACGGGTTCATCACTCCAAGTCCCGGGGTCTAGGGTACCGGTTTCCATCACGGAACAGCAAGTCTTTGCTACCCAGCCTGCGTAATAAAAACCCTGAATTTTTCATTTTCACGTCTGCGGTGCTTCAAACAGTTCAATCTTCCCTGTACTAATCAAATCAAAACCGCCCCAGAAAAATGCGTGCTTAATGATTGTTGTCATCGAGTCACGCGTCCATAGGTGGAATCAAAAGTCCAAGGTGCTCAGTACACCCCAATGTCCAATCGAGCCGATGACCAACACCACAATCAAAAAGATGTGTAGTTTGTTCACCCCTTCATGGTCGGCTTCCAATCAAACTTTCCAGCAAACCATTCCATGTCAACTGCCGATGGTTCATCTCTCCGGCTACGGCCCCCGAATATTGGCGTTTCCTCTTATCACTTTGGCGGGTAAGCACCTCCGGCGTGGGATGGCAGTAACTAGGGCTTATTTAGCAGAGACCATTTGAGACTCATAGTCATGTAGCGAAATTTCATGGGTTGTAAGGTATGGGTAATCAACCAGAAGCCAAGATACTCATCTCACTCCCATCATTCTTGTGCTTTTTGAAGCACAAACCGAAACTGAAACACGTGTTTCGTCCTCTGGTTTTAGTCTAATGGATGAAATTCCAGTTCGACGAGAACTGACCAAAACAGTCCGACTGAACAGCGAAGTTGATGTGTTTCCTGGGTGTATGCTTAAAATCTTCGAATTTGATGACTCTACCCCAATGTACCTCAAGGAGATATACTTTTCCAACTACTACACCGGGCGTGTATCCGCGAAGCTTTGCATCGAAGACGTGGTAAGTTTAGCACTTTTGACATCTGTCATCCTTTTTATTTACAGGGTTCGTACATGCCGATTTGGATTGACCTTTTTCGAATTCAACTGATGCCAGACTATCATTACAGCGCTGGTTCCTGCGCGAACGTCAAGGTAACCTTCCCGTCCGGTTTCAAAACTGTTGAGTCGCCTCAGCGACTACAGCGTGCTGTATTCATGCTCCAGCAGTCATCTCCGATTTGGAAAGAGTACTCTATAAATGCTGTA
>UZAN01000244.1:0-12029 GCA_900618425.1 Echinostoma caproni | reverse complement strand
GCGCATATTGAGACTCGTAAGAAGACTTACCGGCAGGCCGTCAACACCGGTTAGCTTCATGTATACATTTTTTATAGACACATTTTGTTCATTATTATAATATCATTATTGCAGTAATATATACGTGACATATGGGTACCCTAATTCTGCCTACAAATGATAATGCACGCTTCATGACCTTTTTAAAGTGTAAGTTTATTCATTTACTTACTATTCCTTGCATTTTCATGATGCTCTAGGATTCCACTATCTTATAAAATTTTAATTTTCAATAAATTTATTTTGATGTAAACACACTTTTTTTCTTCTTTAACAGGCAAAACGTCCTCGGATTTAATCAACAGGATGCGAAGAGAATAATTCAACGTTTTATTCAAAAACTTTAATGAACACCAGTGTTTCTACACTTTATTCGGTTTTTCAATGATAAGTACACGTTTTTATCTTGCACGTTTTATTACCGAGAGTTTAGTCGATCGATTCAGTGTTAATCGTTATGTTATACGGGGCGTGGATTTCTAGGTGTATGAGTATACACTGGCTTATAGATTTAATTTAGAAAAATTTTCTGTTCTATTTTTAAAACGGAGCAGAATCCTGGGAGATAGAGGGCACAGTGGGGGTAACTGGGAGAGGATGGGGTATTATTCACGTCAAGTAATGCTCGATTAGTTTATTTCTTAATGCTAGTGTTTGGCCTTTAAGGGTTTAAAAGATTGCCGTTCTAAAAGGTAGTTCGTTCAGTCCTGGTAAAAGTGCGAAAAAACGTGTCATTTTCACCCTCTTGGTGCATTGGAGTCGCACTCTCGGCGCACGCCAGACGAACTGGAGTCGCACTCTGTGAGCACTTCTTCTGGCAGGAGCCGTCGCCTGAGTGAAGTCTTGAATTGATGCACATACATCACATTTGCAAAGACAAGAACAAAATAATGGGATATTCAGTCATCACTAAAATAATGTCGGCGTCAACTTTCACCATATACTTAGGGGCATTTATTTTATTAATTGTTTAGTCAGTATCAAATCGTGCATTACCGATTTTGACAGAGCGGTCATGCGTATATGAAGTTCCATTTCAGCTGTTTGCACATCTTTTGTGTCCAACTGATTCACAATGGCATAGAACGCATTATCCAACCTGTAATGTATATGATGAATCACTAATGAAGGGTTTCTCAAAATCATTGTGGACATGGGATCAACCCATATGGAGTAAATCAGTTATATGATCCACTAGATTGGTTATTATTTAATGAAATAACTGAATACATGCTAAGTATGAGGTGTATAATGGGTGTACATGTGTATGCATATATTATACACATTTGAAAAAACTATCCATAGGTAATATCCATTCAGTCCATATGCGAGTGTATAAATGAATGTTTTATTCAGTAAAACAACTAACGATTCGGATGGTGTGAATCATCCAATGTCCGATTGAGGATACGTCACTATGGTTCCCAAGCTGTCATCCGATTAAACGAATGTGGTTGATGTTTGACTGACGCAAATAGTCCAAACATACCAACAATTCTGCCAGTCCATGTCTTGCAGCACAGCCACACGCTAACGATTGCCTGCTCTTCAAACTCGGTTCCTGAATCGAAAGCTTTTGCTTGCTTTATAGCAGGGGACTGCTGTAGTGACCATGATTGTACGAAAAAAGGAGCAATCCACGAGGACGTTTTCCGTTCATATTTTCTTCACAATCAACTCTGACTCGAACTGTGATATTTCTTTGTTTTACTTCTGTTTGTTTTACCGAGCACGGTTTTCCGTTCAGGTGTATATATAAGCTGGGTCCTGTTTAAACCGAAGAAACCATATGACACGCTTTCGCATGGTTACTGCATTTATTGGTTGCAGTTTATCATCACCTTGGCATGTTTTGGTACTATCTAGTACCACGTCTACGACTCCCACGAGTGTTTTTGTCTACCTTGGGCAATGAGACACTAGGAGGTCGCGAGCAATTTGAGATTCGTAAGAATACTTATCGACAAGCAGTCAACTCCGGTTAGCTTCAGGTCTACTCTTTCAGGTGATAGAACACCCATCCACCACTAGACATAACCCTCATCCAAGTAAGGCATCGGGATTTTTATCCATCATGGCCCAGAAAAATAACCTATAACGATAAAAAAGGAAAAAATTACCGGTTAGACAATAATACGAGGAACACTCGAAAGTGAGTGAATGGTGTCAGGATAAACTCGGGTCGGCACCCAACGCCCTATGATGTTGAACGCGGTGATAATAATAAGAGGAAAAAATACAAAGCTACGCGACAGGTACCAACCGCAGGAGCCGTAAAAATAGCGAGTTATCCCGTCAGCCGATTAAGGAAAGAAAAAAACAAAAATGAAAGCAAAAGGAGAAATGAAACGTACGTTCCGCGGGAGAATCACTCGGCTAATCACCCGCAGTCGAAGACCAGAGTCGGGTAAGGGCACAGGGGTACTGCCTCCCTAACTGCAAACGGAATTCATGCACCCGGATACTCCTCACAGCGCATTCATCTATACCCCAAAATCCTGGTCGGAGCGGCCGAGTTATGTAGCCCTGTGGCAACCTGTTGGTCCAGTGCCAAGTGAGATGCAATTCTGTCCAGGTGATTGTGGACACTCACTTAATTCCCCCTATCTATCTAACATACTGCTTTTCTTTACTCTTTTACCCCGACTTTTGGTTTGGTTGAGTGTCCTGGCTGTCTAGAACGGTTTTGTAGCGGTGAGCGCCATTGGAACACTGCGGAGCGTGTGGTGGCAAATCCTCTTGTGTATCACCTTTATGGGTAGTGGCGTGGCATCCCAACTGTTAGGATTTCTAAAAACGACCTATTTTGAATAGTTTTTGGAAAAAGCCTTGTCGAATTCAGCCGAAATGGAACAGATTTTCCTTTTGGCTAATTCTTAGGGATTTGTTGAAACTTAATTTGTTTTAATCAACCTTAATTAACCTTGTACGGATCTCGCCTTCCTTTTGTAGAAAGCCAACCTCTTGTAACGCTAGATAATGCGATCTCCAGCTCTGGTTTCGGCCATTTCCCACCGGGTATGATTTCGGTTCGACCATTATCGAGACAGTCAGTGGTTGAAATGATTGTTCGCTGTTTTGCCTCTGCTGCCCGTACTCATTATGATGTGCTGGGGCTGAAACGAACTGCAACCTCCCGCGAGGTTCGTCAAGCTCTTCTTGAGCTTTCGAGAAAGCATCATCCGGATAAACAGCAGGGAACCATTGAACTATTCAAAGAGATCAATGAAGCGTATAGCGTTCTGTCTCAGGAACATCTTAGAGCTGGTTACGATGCCTCATTAATCTCTGGCGTACAGCATCCGCACACATACTCGCCCAATCCGTCAGATTTTGAATTTTGGAAACAGGATGCATACGACCATCGGTATGCTCAGTGCGCTCGCACTGGTCGCAGACCTCTGTACGAAAGCCATACCTCGGAACGCATCTTGCGTCCTCTTCGTCTTCGTGTCCTACATACTCTCCTTTTTATACTTCATTCAGTTATCAAACGTGAGCACAAATGCCTATCCTGCCCACGGACGATATGGTTCTAAACATATGAATACCGTAACCGAATGGTGACGATCACTCATATCAACCGTTGCTCATGTTGAAGACACGTCGTTTTTGAAAGGATGGTAAAAAATTGCTGTGGATCAATGGATGGATTCTTTGAGGGCTTCCGTGAATTCCAAAGAGTAACTTGCACTTCTACGTTTATGCGTCAATGACAGCCAAAAAACTGATACGGGAAAGAAAGTTTTGTCCGAACCTGACTCTGCCTGAGGGTTTTCCGTACAATTTCATCAAATATTCCTGCGCATATCATAGAAGGCGCGTCGCACCCGCAACTAGGTAATTATACCTCTCATTTCTAATGTATTTAACCCATTTTAGGCTGCAAAATATCGATTGTCCGCCATTCGTTGGAATTTGCGCGGTCGGGAGGGAGTACTGAGTGATGAAGCGTTGTCTGGTGCACAAACATGACTTCCATGTGGGTCGGCGGGGTCCATATATAAGTAATCGTCGTCTATCTGGAGAACAGGAAAAGGAAGTGTATACTTTGATGGGCAATTTCGGAAGTACTCGCGAGCTAAGGGAGTACGCCACACACAGGTTCCAGAGACCCTTAACTACGGCAGATATAAGATCCATACGTCGAAGAAGGTCTCAGTCGGATGCACGTCGCGATGCGGTGAAAGTTAGGGATATGTTGGAGAATCAGGAGGAGGTTAGGATAGGGCTTAACGTCACATATATTGTGTTCCTAAGATTATGTTGCACTGCGTCGCCAGGTTTATTGATGTTTTGTTAGCCGACGTCACACATCAGCTAACCTGTGGCGGGTACGTCCTTGGGCATGCTATGCCTGTGGACGACACCGGTTTAGGTAGAAGTTTCTTCTACGCTCTCTTGCCGAATGATAGCGGTGAGAGCTATAGGTCTGCTGTGGGAGCCATGATAGCTATGTGCCCAATCTTTGCACAATGCAGGACTATAGTAGTTGATCGTAGCTTGGCTCAGTACAACGCGTTTTCAGAATACTTTCCGTCCTCTAATGTGATATTTTGTTATTTACTATCTCGCTAAGTATACGAAGAAGGAATGTAACCAGCTATCTGGTGTGCCAACGTTCGAAAAGCAGCGCATCTTTCAATGGATGCGGAACATGGTGTACTGTGATAGTGAGGTATCATTTCGTTGATTCCTAGCCGCCGTAGAAAGTAGTAGAAGATAATCAGGTGTTTATCTACGCCGAACTTGGTTACTATACCGAGAGCAGTGGGCAGGGTATGCCGTGAGGATTAGGTTGACTTAAGAAACCTAACTACCAACCAAGTGGAGACGGAAAATAGGCCTTTCAAGACAGGCTTGTCTCCTCGGTCTTCATTAATGGATGTATTTAAGAAATTGCTACAGCGAGTAAGGTCACTGGAAGCGACGCATAGAAATCGCCTTGCCAAAGATTCCATGAGGGGGTATCCGAAGCCAAGCTGAATGCAGCCGTTTAAATCGTTGCTTATACGAGTAACAACATTTGCGCGGAATATATCATTAGGTAACTGAAAGTCATTTAAGATTGCAAGAACTGTTTACGAGAGAGGGTTCTTCATGGTCGTGGATAGTAAGGGCAAGGGCTATAAAGTAGTTACTGCACGGGAAACGAAGTGTGTTGTTTCTATGCGCAATGGTTCTTGCCCTGCTTCATATAGCCAGGGTATTCGATCTGATTAACTGGGATATTCAAAGTCTTATTCCAGATAGGTGGATTATAAACCGCAGTGAAAAGCATTAGGATCAGAACCCCACAGTGGTAATAGTGGCCTTAAAAAAGGTCATGGGTAAGCCATCAAAGTTAACTCAAACAAAGGATGTCCTTTAAGAGCTGGGCGTCTCTTTGAATAGTTTAGGTACATTGAATTACAATTTTCAATGCATTCAACTTCGACGTGTAGCAGCTATGATAGGAAAGTATCCAGACATCCAGATATTATTTGATAGACAGAGCTTGACAACACAGACTACGGAGATTAAGCGTACCTGTCTTCCGTCTACGAGCGTCAAGGTGAGAACTAATAATCCACCAGTAGCTTCAACAAGCGGTTCGATTGAAAAGCGGAAATCAGTTTTAGTGAGTCGATTAGTCGACAGTGAGGACGACGATATAGTGCTAGATGACCCACTGGAGCATGCTGTGTTCCGAAGACTGACAACAACGACATCACCGAAGCACAAACTGGACGTTCAACACAGAAGGCAAACCAATCCGGCATCACCGATGAAGGCCAACTGCTGCAAATCTGCGTGGAATACCGTCGATTTGGACGATGAGCAACAATGGATCCAGCGCCAGAAATGAGGACGACGAACACAGCAGTTGCACTGCTTACAGTGGAGAGGAAGCATACGTTTGTGAGCATTGCCTTAGTCTATGAGCGTGGACGTTAAAAGTCCAAAGTAGCTGAAAACGGCCCTTTTAGGGCCTCGCCAATTTGATTTATTTGTCTCTGAGTTATGGATTCTGTTCAGGGACCAAGATATTTGTATAGATTCCATTTGAGATCGGATTTTGTGGGGGCATTACCAACTTCTTTCTCGAGCCTATTCCAGGGTGACATGACCCCGTGGGTGGAAGCGAATTGGCGGATTAGTACACGGGCACGCGATTTGAAGAGTTGTTGGCTATGTCCACAAGTTTTATCCATAGTAGTGCCGACAAAGTTATCACAGACCCCATCGTGTAAGTTAGTTTTACTTCGTATTCGTCGATGATCTTAGGCTGAAAGTTTCACTATAGTATTTAGAATAGCTTTGACAGTTATATGGAATGTGAAGTTCTTATAGATTTAGTATGGATATATTTCGCTCCCGAGAACTCGTTCAGACACATTAACCAATAATTATTTTATCTTTTTATGTAAATAAATTCCTCTTTATTGGTTTTGGTTGTTGGCTGCAGTATTGAAACCGGCGTTATGTTTAGGGTCTTTAATAAGCGAAATAATTTTGAATGACAGTGGTCTCCAGTTGGGATTTTTTCATGGCTTGGAGAACACGGATCGATTAAATGACCTTGAATATTTTGAATAAAGTCACGTTTGGATGCTGCGCGCTTACCCACGTTTATGTGGTCTTGACCATTGCTTACGTCCGAGTGCATGAAAAAAAGAATAAAAGCATTTGAACGGTTGCACTCCTATCCGTTTCTTGTTTCAGACACAATCGGATAACGAGTAACAGACAACTAATCACCCAGAAACTACCGGTTCCCAATTCGAGGAGCCCCGTAAGCAGCCTGGCAACGACAGCAAGCAGGATGGGGACTCCGCAGGGCACGGAAGCGCCGCTGAGAAGGTCAGTAAGAAAACCAGTAGCTACTAGCACACCGAATAGGGCTGAGTGAGGACATCGGGATGGGGGTGCTAGCCAGGTTATGGTAGCGACCCAGGTGGGTGTCCCAATAAGGGGACGCAGTGCTCGGGTATAAGTCCCGAGAGACCGGATTTCTCCCCCAGGAACCAGGGCCAGGAGAGGGGGAGAAAAGGTTTGCTCGTGGTTTATACCAATGCCGCGAGTTTAAGTAACAAGTGGCCACAATTGGAGGCTCGCACATCTGGAGCAAACGCCATCGTGAAAACTGAAACATGGCTAGACTCTAGGGATGACATTAGATGCCGAATACCGAGGAACTGTTCGATAAGCAGTAGAATAGACCGGCCGGGCGACAGGGTAGGAGGTGGGGTCGTACCCTTTGTAGCTGACCATGAACAAAGGTAGGGTTTTGAGATTACTACCTCGAACCTATAGGGTGGGGAAGTAACAATCAAAGCTGGCACTGACGAGACCACTCTAGTTGGTTTATACCGCAGCCCTAGTGCGGAAGCATGGGAAGACGACCAGCTACTTGCCTCCCTAGATGAAGTCACAGGGAAAGGTCATAAACTCCTGATTGTAGGAGACTTCAATGCGCCGGAAGTAGACTGAGCCATACAAATATCCCCCAGAAACTCGTTTGGGAATAAGCTAGCTGCGATGCTACACAGGAAGGCACTGATTCAGCACGTAGATAGGGCAACCCGGTGGCGTGATGGGCAAATCCCATCGATATTGGATCTCGTGGTAACTAGGGTACCGAACGACGTTCTAAGTTTGGGAATAGAATAACCCATAGGGAAAAGCGACTATGGTGTACATCGAGTATTGATGAGTGCAATGGGACAAAATGCGCCAGAAAAATTACCGCAGGACCTTCTGGTCCATCAACCAGGCAGCACTGATTGAATTGGGTAGTCAGTGCAGCTGGATGGTAGAAAAGGGAGAGCAATACGTTGACCGACAGTGGTGTCCAATTAAGAACAACATATTGACACTCACAGACCAAGCTGCGCCACTCAAGAAGGTCAGACGCAGGAGTGCTTCACCATGTTGGAGTAGCAGAGTGAGAAAGACCAACCAGAGGAAACAGTCAGCCTGGCGGCAATATCGGCCCACCAAAACACATCTCGACTTCCCGCGCTATAATGTGGCGAGAAAAACAGCGTCCAGGGTGCAAAACGAATGTCAGAGCAGGTATGAGGAGAGGTTGGCCCTACATGCGGAAACCCACCCCAAAGCCTACTTCAATTAAGTGCAGTCAAAGACTGCACTGAGGGAGGCTGTGGGATGTGTTAGGGATGACGATGGAGTAGCAGCAGTAACCAGCCTTGAGAAAGCGAACATCCTGTGCCACTTCTATCAGGCCATCTATAGAAGGGATTTGGGTGCCCCCGGCAGGTCCGCTGGAGTTTGCACGCAGCTGGCCATGCCAGAGGTGTACATGGAACCAAGGAACGTAGAAGGGCACCTACAGAGACTGGTGGTATCTAAGGCCCCGGGTTCATACCAGCTGCATCCAGCGGTGTTAAAATCACCGGCGAGCGTGCTTGCGTAACCATTTGCACGACTGTTTAATGCATCATTGGAGGAAGAACAACGCCCTAGTGACTGGTTGGTGTCAACTGTCACTCCAATCTACAAAGGGAGAAATAGAGAGAATAGAGAGAGAGAATTACCGACCCGTCAACTTGACTTCGGTGGTATTAAAAATCATGGAGCGAATCATACGGGATAAAATAGTCACACACTTGGAAGCAACCAAGATGTTTACCGCACATCAGCATGGCTTCATGAGGAGACGATCGTGCTTCACCAACCTGCTGTATTTCCTTGACGAGGTAACGCATCGGGGAGACCGGGGAGACAGGGTGGAAGTCTGCTACCTAGACTTTCAAAAGGCTTTTGACTCGGTCAACCACAGGTTGATGATGATGAAGCTCGACGCTTTGGGCTGAGTCCTAAGCTGGAACGGTGGATATGTCGTTGTCTAAAGGGTCGGAGTTTCCAGGATAGAGGGGAAGTATCCCACAAAGGAGAACTCCGTAGTGGGGTCCCACAGGGGTCGGTTCTTGACCGGTACTGTTCCTACTGTACATCAGTGATTTGGTGGAGGGCTTGGAGAACCCATGTCTCCTCTACGCTGACGACGTAAACCTGATAGGCAACCCCAACTCTAAGACCATACAGAGGGATCTAAGCAAGATCTACGAATGGTCTGCGCTATGGGGTTTGCCGCTAAGTATCGGCAAATGCCAGAGACTCATCGCTTAGCAGGAAGAAGAGCACGGTAGATGTCTCGGCCCTCCAGGCACTGGGGGGTAAACTGGATGTAGTGAGGGAGGCCAAGGATCTTGGTATTATGATCCAGGCTGCTTTCAATCCAAGTACACAGTGCCGACAAGCGGCACTAGGAGCTCTCTATCAACCGAGGAGAGCAGTGAGCTCCAGAAGGCCGGAGATTATTCTACCACTGTACAAGGCCTTTGTGCGCCATCATCTAGAGTACTGTGTCCAGGCCTGGAGCCCATATCTAGCTGAGGATATAAAAGTACTTGAGAAGACGATGCGGTACTTCAACAGATGGTTCCCAGGAATAAGGAACCTTAGATATGAGGACAGGCTGCAGAGGCTCGAGTTCTTCTCACTGGTGAGAAGAACAAGGAGGGGAAACCTGATTGAGGCATTCAAACTCCCAACGGGTTTGAATGACATTGGGGAAGAAGAGAGAACACTACCACCTCCCGCGAGAACCCAATGTTAAGGGGTAATGACCTTAAGTTTGCTAAGGTCAGGGGATCCACCCGCATGATGCAGCAATCGTTTGCCATAAGGATGGTGAACGACTGTAACAGACTACCCAATGAAGTAGTCAATTCCAGTTCGGTGAAGAGCTTCAAGACCCACCTGGACTCTGTATGGCAAGGCCTTTTCACCTAAGAAGCCGCCTGACCAACGTGACAGTTCGGAAGCTCCACTCCCTCCTTCCGCCCACACTGCTTGCCCTCTCTGGCCGACCATCTCTCACTTACTCTCTCATTCTTTATCCATTACAACTATCTTCTATTCTTTCCGCACCATATCCTCATCCGGTCACCATTACTCGATCACTAACTTTATCACTAGAACTCCCCATCCCTTTCGGCCGGGGTTGTAAATTGGTTGATGCTGGTGTCAGGGTCTGCTGCCCTGATCCATTAGGCGTGACCAGAATGTGGTGCGAGAGTGGGAGGTCGACACCCAAATCTTCTGAAGTTTTTGATCGCATAGTTGAAGAAAAGTCATCTCCATCTTACATCTGTCACAGCATCGGGGGATCTCTGGAGCCAACCGCTGCAAGAAACTGGACTAACTGGCACACCAACGTCAACGTCCTGGAACCGAACTAAACTGTACTCCGAGGACCTCTGTCTGTGACCAAGCAATAAACCTACCGCCAGAACCCGGTCTACTCGAAAACTTCGGTTCCTAAGCCCGTCAACTGACCTTGCGGTACGTTCGCGCGTGGTTTGAATTTTCGAATTGCTCTCGGTGTATAAAATTTTTGGTTGAATACGAGAGAAATATATACATATACCTCACACTTTTAGCACTAAACCTTTTAGTGCATACTATTTAAAGTGCTGAACCCTTTAGAGGTTCACAAAAGTTGTATTTCAGTCGTTTTTAGTTTTTATAGTTTTTTTCCCAAAGCGCTTTTAGCTAATTTACTCGTGTACCCGTTTTATCCGGTCGTGTAAAAGGTATGGCTACTGCTGAAGGGTTTACCCCTAGGATGCAACTAAAGAGCACAAAAACGTCGAAAAAGAACAAGGGTTAACAGAACATCAGTGTTAAACCGACGGAGTGGGGATAAATTAGGTTGAACACGAAAGGGAGACAGACTGCTAAGAAGAGAGATACAGCGTCTACAGAGATTGTAGCCATAATTTCGCGAATGGAAGTCCTTGATAGATGGTAAAAAATTCCACTCAAATGATGTACGGTAGGACGCGAAACCCAGTCTTCCATAATTTGAGGGAGCCACATATTCTCGAAAGTAGGGCGAGAAAGGAATCTGACAGGCGGAGCATCCACGCCATATTCAAGTTGATTGGAATGCCCGAAATCACTCCAATTGTCAAATGTCACCGCATTGGAGTATGGAAAGGCGTTAAAGCAGTTGGACCAAGGCCGCTGTTATTAACCTTTCCCATTATGTACCTGAGAGACGCCGTACTATCGAGTGCTGTGAAGGTAGACATCGTCACCGGCGGTCGTATGAGAGTCACACCTGACTCTGACACTCAAGCACCCAGGGTTACACCAGTCTCGGGACCACAAAGGCCACGAGTGGCTGGGGGAAAAAGAACTTCGGTGCCATTGGAATGGCCCGAAACTGGGTCGACTATACAAATACAAAGAGTAGATAGGGCTCCGCTAGGTAGCTCTACGCCCAAAATTGCAAAAGAGCCAGGGGATGGCCAACTGAGTGGAGTCACTATTAGCAATGAGCCAAAAAAGGGCCATCAGCGTTCAAAAGAAACGAAGCTCGTTAAAACTAGGATAAATGATGCGCAGAGACGGGTTCGTTTGAAAGAAAAGAGCAATACCACGCGCGATGCTCCGATAAGAAACTCTCCGATCATCGCACCGGCCTCGGTGAAGAAGGCTAAAGCTATCACTGCAAGGTGCACTAGTGAAAGGTCAGTCGCCGTCTCCCTCATAAGATGGAGTGAAGTATGACTTCAGCGTTGAAGACATCAGAATTAGGAAGGATAGCATTGAATGGGATGTGAAAGTGACTCCGAAATCACCCTCCCGCAAAGCACTCGGGGGCAACCCAAGAAGAAACGACCCGATCAGAATAAAGCTCAGGTCCCTGATGTGGCTGTCTGGAATACAAATGCCTACAGCCTCGAGAGCAAATGGGCGAGCTAAGGACCAGAACAGCAGAAGCAGATGCCATTGCTGTCACCAAGACTTGGCTCAAAAGTTCAGATATGGTCCTCGTTCTGAAGGAGTGTAATAAATATAGACAGGATAGAGTCCACGGGAGGCAAAGAGCAAAGTCATAGCAGATTTGATAGACAGGACTTTCAGTCTCCAGGTTAATGATGTCACGAATTCGTACGTCTAACAACGGCCGA
>UZAN01000243.1:0-12064 GCA_900618425.1 Echinostoma caproni | reverse complement strand
ACAAGAGCTATCGAAAACCGTCGCACCGCCCGCCAATCGCGGAGCGATTTCTTATCGTTTTCTGCATAGATTTGAAACGGAATCTTCCCAATTTACATTTGGATAACTGCTTTTGAGTACCACCTTGCGTCATTTTTTGTAGACGCTGTTAGGATAAATGCTATTACCTCATTGTTCAAACGCTTGTCTCATATAGGTTACATGGTTAGCCCATCAAGCCTGACGATGTTACCGGAGACTGGTGGAAAATACGTCAGTTGGAGTAAAAATCCACCAAAGTTGTTAGAATGCCTCGACTGGCCGGGGTGTAGAGGAATCGGGGCAGTATTGCTCATCAGACGTGGACGATTTCAGTCAGAAAAATTATCGTGATATGAAATCTATGAAGCATATCTATCGATGGAGCTGGGTTTTGGCGAACACGGGGTTTTATTTTCTTTGATTTTTTTGTAGAAGAAGCTAGAAAGCTAGTCACGCCACTGGTGACCACAACATGCAGTCGTTGATAGTAATCCGTGGCGATTACAACTGTGCTGTTGATTGTAGCTCAATACCCCTTGGATGTTGATGAGGCACGATGTTCTCCATCTCTTTTCGAGACTGATACTGCAATCAACCTGGTCATGTATTCATGTTTACCGGGATTGATGGCGACCTAAGCCATCAACCTGTGCGGCTAGCCTTTTGCCCGGCATTGTATCTCCCAATCAGTGATGGTAAAAATAATAACAAGTTTAAAATGAAGCATAAAACATAACACAAGAATAAATGGTCAATGACTGTGATTCGTAAGCAAACGTCTGACTAACGAATGAAAAAGAGATTGCTCCAGGGTTTGGGTTTTGGTCAGCGACCAAGCGCCACCATTTCACCTGTTAGCCTTATGATTTAGGGTTCGTCTTACTGTACCAAACCGTGGGAGACGCCACCTACCCTTCTCTTTTGGGGCGTTCTTCAGTTTATTCTTTAAAGATGGGTTGTAAGTGAGCAGATGTCATTTAATAAATTGAAAAAGAACGGATTTCAAGGGGTTTTGGGTATATTTTATTCTCAAGTAGAAGTTTGTATAATCTCTTCCTGATTTTTGAAGCCATCAAACTGGTTCACCAACAATGTGGCAACAGATCATATAATCGTTGGCCTACGTGATACCAACTGCAAACGTTTGCTTGCCCTAATGGCGTGTAAAATGTTTTATTTTATCGAAAACGCAGGAAATAGTTTTTTGGTTGACGTCTCAATAAAGCTTTAAAACTGCTATGTAGGCACCTACTGCGTTACTAACACTAAAGTAATCTCGATATTATCAAATGATACACTTCTCACTGCCCAAGAGATAATTGAGTTTAAAGAAGGCTTTGAGACACTTACTGGTGTGCATCTTGTTATGACCTGCCGAATAAGTGTACAGTTTCGAATTTGTCTTGGATGACTTCAACGAATTCGAATTTGTTCGTTGGTTGGCTTCTTTTTAATGTCAAAACTTTTCTGAACTGTATGCAGGCCACAACCGTTCTTCGTGACGAACAGGTTTCCTTCAGAAGTGGTGTGATATCTGAAACCAACAGAAGAAAGCGGCAGTCTGGGCTGAGTCCCAGCTGTTGATTATGGCAGGCAACTTTTGGAGAATACACAGTCAGTTTCCTGCTTCGTCCAACCCCTCGGGAATTCGAAAAAGTGGTTAAATTCCAGGAACTGTGACAGCACATCAGTCAGCAATTATTAAGGAATATGAAAAATTCATCGGGAGTTTTGTGAAAAAGTAAACCATATCGATCAAAAGTTCGTTAATTCCTTTACTTATTCTCACTGTTTATTTTTAACGGAATTTAGATATACTGTCCTTTGTGTACCGAGGGAATTTAAATGAGGCCCTCAGCTTAATATCGATATATTGCATCCGGTATTCAGCCATTTCCAGTTTCAAGTGTCTAGTTATCCCAAAACTTTTTCTAACCAAACTGGCACACATTAAATCCAGATGTTCCTCCAATCCTTTGCAATGTCAATTTATCCTAAGTATTACTTATATGGCGTCCATCATAATATAAAACTGTTTTAGCTATATTAATCACATCATTATTACCCCATCGATCAAAATATCGATGAATCATGCCGAACACAGTGAGAACAATGGACAAAAAACCGCATTTGAATGAAATCACGTCATATAAAATAAGTGAAACGTCCGTTATGGGTTATACCTAGTACATTGACTTCTTTCTCATATTCCAAGCTGATTGTTCGCTGTGCAATCTGTTCATGCTTTTCTGGTGAAATATGAGTAGCAATAACTTTCTAGACATCTACTCGTTCGTTCGCTTTTGTTGTTGCCAGTGTATACTCCAACCGATTGATACATTCCTTATGGCCAGTGTTGGTAGATATAAGTGACGGATTAAGTTCAATACGTGATTCACAAATTAGAATTGCATCGCCCAAACAGTCAGGGGCGCGTCAGACCGGGGCTATGATGACCTTTGACCAATGGCCCGTCCAACATCTATCCGACAATGGTTCGATGGGATATAACATTGTAAACAGTTTTTTCTTGAAGTACGAAGTGATTTAGCTCCGCAGCGTTAAGTTGCACCTGGTTGGTTTATCATCTCCAAAACATTCTGATTGATACGTGTGTATTCCTCGCAAGGATTATCCAATCAGTGAACAGTAACATGTTTACGTCACACCAGATGAAATACCATCGGCCGAATGTGACATTGCAGATCCTTTGGTCAGTGGCTGCCTCGAACATTGGTCAACAACCAAGTGAGTATGTTTCAGGAACTGTAACATATTTAGGGGTGCGACATCGCATAGTCAGAAACTACGTTATTATGCATACGGTTGGTTCGGGTTTGCGAAAAAGTGGGACGATATTAGAAAGTGAGACTTCTCAGGGGTACGAAATAGCAGGAGATTGACTATTTGCCTAATATATAGGGTAGTAGCGTCACACTCAATTTTCATCGAGTAGTGGGTCAGAACCCCAAACCAACTTTATATTAGTCATAATGAAACCATTGGTTGATATGCACTTCAGCACCTGCTCAATGTGTACTTCAGCAGGTCTAGTAGAATGGTAGGGGATTGGGGTAGTTTTGGAGGGGGCTGTTCCACCCTTTTGTTCCGAAGGGGTCGTGGCATTCGTGAGAGTTGCTTGGAGAGCAGTGCCATGTGTTTGGTATCCATGTTTCGTATTGACGGGATTAACATGCCAATTGTTTTGGGATTTCCCTCTGTCTGGTGGGCGAGATTGGTCAACTGGGGTCAGAAAAGAGGGATAGCATGTCGTATTTTTCGTCAGGTCCTGTCTTTGCGTTCACTCAGGGAATAACCTGGCGACGCTTGCCAACAGAACGGGTTTAAGAGCAGGAAGATTGCTTTTTGGTTTTTAATTTTCTTTTGTCTTGAGACTTAAGATTGCCTCACTGTGTTAGATGATCCTGTTTTGCATCACTGCAAAAGTGTTGATTACAGTGTTGTCGAGACGCATTCTTAGTGTTTCATTGTGAGGGATCCATCAGGGATTGGTAAGGAATCGTTATTTGCTAGTAGCATTTCAAACGTAACTTATAGTATAGCGATGGTATAACAAAAGATGCGGAAACAGCTATATAAATAGGAAATACAGTAGGTTACGATACAATACTACAAACTAAACTTTAGCCGTTGGCACACTAGCGGCTGCTGACAGAAAGGTGATACCAAAGGTGTTCGAAAAACGATTAATAGCAGATAACGAGGTGCGTTATTCCGAGATAAACCTTATTTGGATGCAAAAAACGAATTTTCAAAGTGAGCACTCCAAACTTTCAATCTGGTGCCAACTCACCGCAAGGTCGGGGTATTGCTACGAAGCAGAGAAGCCAGTCTGGTTGGCTGTCGATGAAAAAAGCATCAGCTGATAAGTGACAGGATAAACCAGATTGTACCGCCACTCTCCCAGAAGACCACTGAGAACCCGCAGACATACAAGGGTAGGATAATATCCAAAAGTGAGCTGGTCTAGGGAGGAGGGGAATAGTCAGTTAAGAGGAGGATAAATAAAAAGGATGTGAAGTAGATCAGTAGGTGGAACATTTCATTTAACTCTGTTCGTGCCTTGCTCGTTTACTGACGTACTTTCGCACACACAAACACCCACACATAATTGTTTATCTGTTGACTCAATACCCGCCACATTCCAATTTGTCGTGGATAGAGGACGTAATCGACTTGTTGGTTCTCGTTAGACATCCTATTTGGTTCTGGATTGTTTGAGTGCTTTGGGCCATATATTTGAACTTTTCTTTGTTGCATATTTTATAATGATTTTCTTAATGTAGTGCCGTAGAGCACTACGAATCAATTGCATTTTGTTTTGGGATGCGTATCGATTTTGGCTATGAGTCACCCAATTGCAATTTAGTTGATGTGCAAATGGTACAACTGCGTCATAGTAGTAATTCTTTTGGTTGCTTCTCAGCCAAAGTCCAGTTTCGTGTAGTACCGGAACTCAATTCTCCTGAGGCTTACCTCTGCCACCACGTACGTTGTTTCATTTAAGTAGGTTCCCAGAGGATTTTGAATGGCCCTTGCCAAGGTAAAGACATGAACCACATTTTTTCAGTGCATTCCATACCTATTTTGCATCATTTTCACCGCATCAAGGTCAGTTCTTTGGTTACCACGTCGCTTTCACTTTACGCACGGATGCACAAATTATCCGTATCCTCTTTTTTGGCTCTGCAGTTTTAACCTCAATAGAACTATCGTTGCGTGTCGTCACTCTAATTGTTTTGCTTCTATACAAACGCTCATTTTCTCTACGGTCTTGTTCTTGGGGTTTCATGTAAACTATGCTTACACATACTAAGATAACTAGACACAAATTATCTGAACCCTCGTCATTAGGGTAATACGATTGTGGTCCTGAATAAATACGAATGATACACTTGAACAACGTTTTGTGTAGTGAAACCTTTTGAAGATGGACAGATGCAACGAGACAGCATGACTCAGCGGGATAAGTAACATTTCCGCAGTTTAGAGTGAACAGGTAAGGTGCACCTGGAAAATCAACAGTGGACCTTTTTATTTAGAGGAATCGTAGACAAATGAAGAAAACACAATGTTACTAAAAGTACTTCCTTTATAAAAGGTGAAAAGTCGCTAAGGATTAGGTTTGACTGTCGCCTGCTGTATGAACGCCACATGTCTGAAGGTATTTTAAAACAATGTGTAGTCTAGGCTGTCACTTTGATTGGCTTTAGGATATATCATGGGAATTGCGGGCTCCCACTCAACCACAAGCTATGAGAAGATAGAAGTTTTGAGGGAATCTTTCTAGCGAGCGCACCGAGGGGATTCCGGTATAACACCTGCCATTCTACTTCCAACCCTGATAGATGACAAGTTGAGCTTCACCATAACTCCCTTCGACGTAACTAAGGAGATACGGAAGCTCTATCAGTTCAAAGCGGATGGAGTGCACCTAGCCATCGTGAAGCCCCTGGCTGCATTTTTGATCGAATCCTTAGCCAAACTGTTCAGCCGGTCACTATGTTCAGTGGAGTTTCCCGCTAACTGAAGGTGTTTCCTGGACAGAGGTTTCCAATAGTAACCCGCCCTATGATTTTGTAGTTGAACATTACCATGCAAAAAAAAATAGTACGGAGTTTGAAAGTAATTTTAATGACCCTCCAAATGCATTTAGTTGCATAATGCCACTTGTGCATAAAGGTGGATTTGAGGCATACTCTTATAAAATTGTGACCTTGAAAGCATATTGAGTGGTTGGAACATGCATCGTCTCTTAAAAAAGGAACAAAACTGCGTTTGCGACCACGTTATGCATTTGCAGGAGTTGCAAGCTTCGATTGACGGATATACTTTTCGATGCACGATGCGCAAAAAACGCACATCAGTAGTAGTGGGTCAGTCTTCTTGACGGCGTTTTATATCGTACGACCGGCGTTCATACTAACAATGGGGAGCATTTCCGGAGTAGGATTGAACGCTGATTGAAGAAGCCGTACGGGTCCTTCAGAGATGATATGGGATCAATTCTATGAGGTTCATTGTCGAATGTGGTTCGATTTTTCTTATGAAACCCTTCCCACTGATATGGACACATTTTGGGCCACATTAGGCAAAAGTACCCTTGTTGAACAATGTGGTGTTCTTGCTGATTATTTTCATGATATTTATTAGAACCTTATGCCTTTCAGTTCTCATTACTTATGAGTAGTCACATTATTTATGCTTAAAATCATCCATGGGGTTCCCATTGGACACCGCCGGGAAGTTCGGAAGTGTCTGGGTCTTCCCTAAAGCTGGATCGACCGCTAACTTTGAGTAATTGCATCAGCTACTAGAGAATCGGGGCTCCAGCGAAGTGAGATATTTGGGAGGTTCCACGTCTCGCGTCATCTACCACGCTTCTGTGGTCCGGACCTCCGGGGCGCAAGTACACGAGACCTTTCAAGCCTCCCGTCAGTGTATAGCAGCTGCAACGAGGATCAACGAGACTCGATTCCAAGTGCTGCGGACAGCAGTCTCCAGAGATTCAAGTGTACTGGTACCGGTCCGGTTAGACCGCACCTAGAATACTGCACCCAGTTCTGGTCCCCAAGCTTGGTTCCTGACTCTCAGACATTCGAACGGGTGCAATGCAGTTTTACTCGACTGGTTTCTGGAATGAGAGTTTTGCCATTGAAAGAAAGATTAAGGAGTCTAAGCCTAAATTATATAAACCGCTCCGTCCATTATTTGCAAATACCCTGAAGCCCACTGTCTGACAGTTCTCAGAAGACAATGTTTTCGGTTTAGTCCTTTGAATCTTTTATTGAAAGACATTTATTGCTGCATTGCATATCATATTTCTGTTTTGTTCGCATTTCTGCTTCCATAACAGTACACTCTCGCTCCGTGAATGTTTGATTTTACCTCTCGCTGACCTTGGTCTTGTCTTGGAATTACTTCTTATTCAGTGTTTTATTTTTGCATTGCTTTGGTTTCCATTTCGTTCACGGATATTCCAACAAATAACCTTGTCCAACTTATGTTGCATTTTCATCGCAGTATGTGAACTGCCGTCATATATACAACACTCTTTTGTTACCTTACGTTCTCACTGGATCCATACTATATTCTTTGGAGAACATTTCCTATATTTTCATCATGTAAAATTTCATGTTACTCTAAGCATGCTTCACGGGCTCCGTGAAATATACCCTTATTATGATTATGATTATTATTATTATTATTATTATTATTATTATTATTATTATTATTATTGATCTCCCTACAACTGACCACACTTAGTGGTGACTTAATAGAAGCTGTTAAACATCGAAAGAGGAGCTGTGTTAAGAGGAGGGTCCTACTCAGATGTAATGAAAACTCTGCTCTCAGGAGCCAAAGGTGGAAAGTGATCAATCCAGGACCCATAAGAAATATCAAAGCAAAGTTCTTCGTTCATCGGGTAGTTAACTCGTGGTATAAAGTACCTCATGAGGTGCTTTCGGTACCAATTTAAATCTAAGGTAGATAATGATTTGGCGACGGTATTTTCAGAGGTACCCATTTGACCAGAGATGTTTTCCATGGTACACTCGCTCTGATACCTTGGTTGATTGTTCAGTGTTTCAAATCATGAGCTGTTTTGTTCTGTGTTAAAGTTACGACTTCCAACTATTTTCCTGTAAGCCTGTTGCATGAATGACGGAGTGCAATAAAGCAGATCTTTCTCTTAGTCTGAGTGGGTGAAAAGAGCATCACGCCATGAAGCAATTCCCTGTCAGTAGCCCAAGCTTTATGAAGACCAAAGGGGACAGGAGGGGATGGGGGAGCTCCATGTGTAATCCATATCAGTACTTCTGTGAGACCAAACGGTGGCAGGGTGACTGATGCTTTCATACCTCATACAAAACAACCCATATACCAGTGGTAATATGGAAGTTTTCTTTATCCACTAGTGGATCATTTCATGTATTTTGACGATAACAACACCATATCAGGTGTGTCCCTAAAGGGATACTCAAAGAACGACCGAGTGTCCCCTAGTACTACTTGGACTACTCCGCAGCTCGAGAGGTGAAAGTGGAAGAAGGCCTGTAATGATCGCAAGTTGGGGAGACAAATCCAATTACGCTTACCGAGACAGCCACTTTTCGATTTGAGGGACAACCGAGTACCTAAAATGAATCTGAAACAGAGGAAGTGAAAAAGAGGGAGAAAAGAGAGAGGGAATATAGAGAAAAACGAGAGGAAAGAGACAATAAAAGGTAATACGAGAGGTTTTAATGTAATAAAAGAGGCATACACCTGTATCGACAAGTAACGGATTGCAGCTCGGGGAGGTAGATGAAGGAAAAAATGGGCATCACCCTGACAATCACCCACCCCCTTCTTAGCCGATTTAAGATTTGACCCTGAGTGGGCTACAACTTATTCTTCCTGCGCTGGAAAACTGACAGGGTCAGCGTTGCTGTCGTGCTACAGGTATCCTCAGAATGGCCTTGTGGCCATAAAGGTACCAGACAGATATCCCCACGATATGACCCAGCGCTCCGGTAATCTGGGTGCTATTGGGTGTAAAAGAGCAAAGGAGAATGAAGATGTCTTTGAGTTTTCAGACGATTATGCCTGCACGTGTTTGGATCTGAAAAGTGAACACGCTGGGTCAAATAGATGAATGGGGAGACCACGGAAAACTTGCACGATAATGTATAGATATGTATCTGACTAAAGAAGCGGGAGCTCCTCGAAATGCATTCACCTACTTTGTATGCCGCGAACTTGACCCGGATGGCGCCATCTGACTTTTGACCCAATATGGAATATGTTTAGCCACCCGGTGACGTAATAGTCTCCCTGTTCTCCCTGGTCACTCGGCACCCACATTGGAATCGGTAGATCAGGTTAGAGTTGACGTACAGAAGCAGACATTCTTTTACCGGGGGTGTGGGTATTCTAGTTGTCCGATAGACGATTTGGGGGTCAGCTGCATAGTAGTTTCGAGCAGTGGCCGATCTCAGTTATTTTTTTAACAAACAGCTTACGCCATCACGTTTGAATTGGAAGCACAACGTGACTAGTAATTTTGGAGCTGACACAAACGTTTCTTTTACAATTCTTGGTTTGCTGTGTTTATCAAGTCAGATGGCGCAATCCGGGTCAAGTCCGCGGCATAGAAACTACAACTCTCCGTCATCAGCCATAGCTCGACATCTGATGACGCAACACCAGATCAACCAAAGCACGGCGTTTCGGATTATCTACACGTCACGAATCGAAAGGTTGCTAAGGTTTGCGGAAGCGATTGCTATTAGCCGATGGAAGCCGTTGTGTCAACAAAAAGAACTTTTTGTTAGTTTATCCTTACCTTGGTGACAGTCCTTTTACCACATCCTTTTTATGTTTGTCTGTTTCATTTTCTTTTGGTTTCCTTTGTTGCCGTGGTAAATCCCTATATAAATATTGTATTTTCTGTAGCATGCACCATGTCGAGTTTGGTCACAAGCCTCGCGTTTAGAATTGGGAAGCGTTGTTTTAGTTGAAATTCGTCTACCTCCATGGTATGCAGAGCGGTAGGTGAGGGCCGGTTGAAGGTGGTTAGAAGTACGGCGTACTGCATCGGTGCGAAATGACAGATCGGGTCAAGCAGATAACTCTGCAAATTGAAATACATGCATCAATTGCTTTTCGAAAAAGCGGGTTTCTTCTAACGATCATTGAAATCATCCTTGTCGGAGTCGGTCGGTTTTCATGGGGAAACTAGTTTTTGCGGCATACGGAAACAACGGCTATGCACTAGTTCGGCTAGTCAGGTGCTTAAGTCGCTTTACACAGAACCTCGAATACAATGCCCTACAAACTGGAACATTTTTGACCAGGACGGCTTTTGTGACGCTCGCAGGTCAACCGTTGAGGTGTCTATGAAAATGTTCTATCATGCCATTCGAAGTAGGGCGGTAGACCATTTTCCGAATGTGTTGTGTTCTTCAGGTTGCTTGTATCTTAGAGAAAGATCATTCCAAAGGTGCTTCGAGATCAGTTGTGACGGTTGCAATATAAATGAAGAGTACTACTTTTCATCATGGGGTACATAAGCTATGATTTATGAATATTATCTCTGGATTGGGATGGCTTCGGACCTCCTTGTTAGACGATAGTTCCTTTTAGCAAACATGTTGCGTCAACTTACATAGGAAGAAACCCTATGATGCTTTCGAGCCTGTGACAAGGGCGTGCATTACGTGTTGTAAATGAACCCACAATTGGGCTCGGATAGTTGTGCATCTTCAAGCCATGAAACTAACGAGAATCATGGGCTCACGGACTAAAATCACCATTGGCGCATCTCCAGGAAAAATAAAAAGCTATCTGTTTGACGGTGGAGAAGGTGCTCGAGTGTGAGATACTGTACAGCTAATCGAAAATGGGTTGCGAAAACTTTCGGGAACTAGCAAAGGTTGCTGTTATTGGCTAACGTCACAGATGACTGGTTGTTCCGAGCCTGGGAGTACTGGTACAACGTGAGCAGTTATGTTGCAACGCTGTAGTTCTATTTGGGGGTTGATGCTTTCCGTGTTCGCAAGGTACATTTTGATCTACACTGTAGATGCCTCGACAAGAGTAAAATCGTTTGTGACTGCCAAATCAGCAACATGCAGCTTTTGGACGATTGCGATATGTGCCATTCAGTCCCTCATTTCACTTGCGAATCATAGAAAAGCGGACGACTACCATTCTCAAATGTGTTATTAACTAAGCGAGACGATGGCACCAACCAGATTAGGGTTTTTCGCAAATCAGTACACTCATGTTTGCAGCTTTGTCCCCCTGAAGTACAAACGCAATCTGGTCAGACATTTATCATGCCGAGCGCGTGTGAATAACGGCAATGATACATTGCAGTCTCAGTTACGTTTTATTGATGACGTACTCCGATCAAACGGTCAGCTCGATTCCCTTTTTCTTTTACAAACACGCCACTGAAGACCAGCACAATCAAAAGCGCTACCGTTTTACGCGAGAACGTTTTCATCACCGCTTTTCCTTTCAAGGGTGATGTTGACTTGGAACTTCTCAAACAACTTCTATCTACGTGGTGTCTAGAATGTTCCCTGCAGCTGAAACTTACATTTTCATTAACATTCGGCCCTTAATGCTCTAGCAAAAAGAATAAGCTACCTCATCAGTAAGAATCCTTTATTTTATATCTTTTCACATTCACTCGTAGTGTGCGGTACATGGGACACGTGGTCAGGCCATTATCAAAACGTATTTCTGAGCATTGTCCTGTGGGTCTCTACAAAGGAAAGGTTAGGTGCATTCGCAGCTTGGTTCTCGGTCACGTCGTTGAAAGCGGGCATGTTGTGAACAAATTGCATGAATTCAGAATAATTTACACCGTACCCCGGAGATGTGAAAAAGGAATCATCAGTTCACACCTGTGTTGACCAGAAAACAAAACAGTCTTTGATGGTGAATGAACACTATCCCCATCCAGTACGCATTAACATTCGGTACGTACCACTCTTCGCTAAATGGTGTTGCTTGATATGACGAATCTCACTTTCCATGTGGCGCTCGGCTCGATATTACATTAAATATTGTGTATAACTTTTGCCATCACTGGAGCTCACATTTCGGTTAAAAACATATCATATACACTAACCGTCACAATGTACATAATCAACGGGGAGAAAAGTTTTTACAGGCATGAACACATTAATAATCCAAGGTTAAGACAGAGTTCACTTATTGTCCGCTCTTTGTTTGTGAGTAGACGAGCAAGATAGAGTATAGGTGAATTGTGGTATGCATTAATACGAGATGAAATTTGGCAGAATTGGGAGCGTGTTGAATGATGGGAACGACAAAGTGTGAGTTATGCATGCAACGGGTGGTCCGGATCTGTGAGGATCCTCTCAGCAAATTTCACACAGGAAGTTACGTGATACTCTGAAAGCTTTAAAGCTAACTTATTCACAGGAATGGAAGAGACACGACTAATAATGGTTAGACCGCGTCGTAAGACTTTGAAGTCCTGTTTGAGTAAACCAGGAAAAAT
>UZAN01000242.1:0-12068 GCA_900618425.1 Echinostoma caproni | reverse complement strand
ACTTCCACCGACTTGCTTTTTTGGGGCATTCTGCCATCTCGAACCTTTTTTCTTTGACACCTTGTCCTTTTTGTGTTCCATTTGTAATTATGTTCAATGCGACCTTCGAAGTTTTCCTTTTCGGCTTCTCATATAAGGATGATTATGTTGTACATTTGATCATGCCTATGCATGCTTCACGGGTCTCCGTGAAATATACACTTAATATTATTATCTTTCTACCAGAGTAGGATCGGGATGGTTGGGCACCCAGGACACTTGTCGCAGCCCTTTTCATTTCTTTTATCCTTAGCTTGCATAACACCTAATGGAGGCAAGTGAAGACAATGTTTTGTTAATGGAAAGTGAAGCCTTCATCACTACAAGATCAATTTCGCTCACAAATACCTCAGTTCTCAATTAACTAATATCCGTGTGGCACTTTGTGATCAATAAATCTAGTAGTAAAGGCGATTGACCCCCTCGGTGTCTTGTTGGCATCGTAACGCGTTGAACCAGCCAGTGAAGTTGCATCCATTGTCGAAAGGCGTCATCCATGGATCCTCTGGCCGCGCTTCCAGCCTCCCAGTCGATGACTGGAAAGAAAAAGTTACCACGAATAACGAACTCCCTAGTTCCAGAGAGCACTGTTTGCAGTACTATCAATAGGTCGTCATTATCCTGTCCACTAGCGAGTGGGGCCCTAAAAACACACGATAAAATGATCAAATGTACAACAATTTAAAAAATGACGGTCCAAATAAATATCAATTGTACAGAGAGGGTGAGACCGTAATATTCAAATGGGTACAAAAGACATCGTAACCATGCATCGCGGTAAAAAAGAAACACAAAGCGGACAACGTCATATAATGGAATATTAGGGGTGATCTGTAATTTAGATCACATCAGTGTAAACGATTGTCTTATGAAGAAAATTGGGGAAGACACAGAACTGGAGTTGGGAACATCCGCTCGGAAGATACTGCGCGGAAATGAGCTCAAAAAATAGAAGCAGGATAGTGAATGCGAAAGCTTGAGAATTTCGGAGGAAAAGCTGCGATTGAGCCAATGAAGTGCAACGGGATACAGTATGACGACAAATCGTTCATAAATAAACTCTTTCAATCAATACAGATCGACTGACTTCGTGAACAAGGAGTAAAGGGTTTCGGATCTTCACCGTTAACAGATAACAGGTTTATATTATTAATTTTATTTGGGCGTTGGTCGCTTTGATGTGGGACTGACTACACGCTAAACACCCAACCTTAAAACACCTTGTAGGTGCGGCAGGTTGTGTGATCCTCAATCTGGTCCGGAATGCGGACGCATGTAGTCAAAGCGGTGGAGACAGCCGCGCCCAACAACCCTTGTCGGAGCCAAACTGCCCATTGTGGGTGTAGACCCCAAGCCTTCGGCAGGCCCAAACCAACCGAATCTGAAACGAGATGGTGAAACTCAGCAGTCTGGGGCAATGCCCAACTAATAAGGTTAGAGAGGGGAAAAACAGCACGTTGCGAACGTATAGGCAGAGAGGTTTAATACACGAAAGTGTATATATATATATACATATATGTAGAGGCAAAATGGACTGGGGTGGATCAGTAGGATTGACATGACAGGACGGAGCTGAAATATAAAGAGTTATGGGTGACAAAACTAGTGTAGCGTTTCAACTAAAAGGTTTGTGTTCCACTGAGCTAGCTTTGAGGCTTGACCAGTGTACTGATTGGAGAAGAGTTGAAAGGTGAACATTGATGTCCAATCAAAATGCGCCATGGATATGAGGAGGATCAGAGAGATCTAGATGAGTGCACGGAGCCAAAATATTAGGAACTTTGGGTGATGAATCTAGGGCAAATAGTAACGACGCCGAGAGGATTTTGAGTTAGGATTATTGAGTCACAATACTTGTATAAGTATGTACCCGAATTTATTGTGTTACGCAGATGCAGCTTTGAAGCTGAATCCGTGTACTGATGACAATTTCGTTTAGAAAGTGGACACAGCTACCTTGTTAGCATATGCCACGGAATTGGGCCAAGTGAATCAAGAGAAAACGATATGAGAAACATTTCGATTACGGAAGAAGAGATTGAAATACTTCTAGGAGTTTATGCCTGAATTATTGTGTTTCCCACTATTTTTATCAAAGTTCACGAAACAGGGCGTGACCTGGATTTTGCTAGAATTCATTTTAAACGGCGCCTCCCAACTTTCATGATTTTGATGTACTAGAATGGCAGCTCCACCCCCTAATCTTCCATCCGTCCTGTCCTGTATGTAGATTAGGTAGCTCCCGATCTGTGTGGCCACCGCATGTGGACTCCACCAGGTTTTGTTGATGGCGGTTTCTGCACACCCTATTATTCTGGTGGCCAATTCCTCCCATTTTGCTTGGATGCTGCAAGCATTTGTGTACAAAATCTGTGTTCCGCTTGCTTTCAGCTCATGCCCCATTACGGCCGGTTTCTTTATTTTTTTCCTCGTACGTATGGTTCGAGGGTCTAACTTGTTTGACCTGAGTGTTGCAGCTACAATGGCATACTCGAGGTTCTACGAGGCTCCTTTGGTCGGATATTTGAGATCCTTCCGTGTCAGGCTGAAGTCCAGCTTGCTGCCTTCTGGCCTTGACACTAACTGCTGGTCTGTATTACGGATCTGTTTCGGGCTAGTAACCACGGTTGCTTAGTTTCCGTTTTTTGGAGTGCCAACCGCGTCTTTTATCACAAGTTGATCGCAGTTCTCCTTCTTGTGTGGCGCGTTTCCTCGTCCCACATTTTTGCTGGAGATACTCCGCGATTCAGCTCATTTCGCCCCATTACTTCTGGGTTTAGGGGCATTCGGAGCCTTTTGTTTTCTTTTTACTTCTTTCGGCTTTGATGTCCCTGGCGGTACCTTCGGAGTAGACCTACCTAGTGGGACCATCGCCTGCTGCTTTACGGGTCAATGTTCCATTATTTTCTCGATTTTTGGTATTTCTGCCTCAAGTCGTCTGACTTCCATTCTAACCTTCGTATTGAAGCAAACGTTCGCTGTAATATGGGACCCTAAATGCGGCAAAGTATCTGGCATGACGCTGATTTGGCCGTCGGTTTGTATTTTGATTGCACCTGCTCTAGATAACAGTCGATCCCTCCAAAACATGGTAGGGAACATTATCATTATTGGCCGCGGCTGCCGTTTTTGCGTAGCTCGCCAAAGACCTACGCTTTGGAACTTGACGATAGGGACTATAGCGGGCAACCTGGTCATTTTGATTATATCTCTTACGTGGCGACCATCCCCGCTTGCTTGATTTTACGTTTGCTGACGACTGGTTCAAGGCAGTTGTGCAGCAGCAGGCGTCTTCTATCTAGCCTCCGAAGTTTGACTTTCTTGATCTCTGCCTCCAGTTGTCGGACTCTTTCCGTCAGTGCTGCCAGCTCTACTGCAAACGTATCGTCTACTACCTATCTGCTCAGCATGTTCGTTGCTTTAGTCGCGTGGGCCTCATTGGTGCGATTTTCACCTTTTCCCACACTCTTCCTCGCATCCTTGGCCGCAGCGTCGTTACCTTGGAGTCCCCTTCCAGGGGAGTTTCTTCCCGCATCTGGTCTATCCGTTGAAGAACATCTCAGACCATCCCGGAGGATTCGTGAGCATTTATCTGCGAGGGAAGTGCAATGCTGACAGATTCATTTGAGGGATTTTTGAATAGTATGCAGTTGGAAATCGTTTTTGCTGATGATACCAGCAGTGACATATGTCACACATTATGCCTTCAACCACGGACTCAGCACATGAGCTAGCCCTATATAACCCTGTACTATCTTGGCGTGTCATTTTTCTCAGTGATGATATTTTTATGAACAAACAGTACCGTATTAGACTAGTCCAAAGCAATTCGAAACGCCAATAAGTATCTAGGAACTATTCCGGTCTGAAAGTATGCAAGTACTTTTAAAATGGTAGTAAAACAGCAGTAAAGCAGTAAAATGAGCAACGATAAACTAATATAGTACCACTTAAAAGCTAACGCAACAATAAGAATGCACAAATACGCTGGAAATTCCTACAGGAACTTAAATAATTCCCAGACATAATTTAACCACGTGGCGTCAAGGTCAAGGGCAGATCAGGTGGCACTTAGGACAGGTGCACAGTTTTTGAGAAGTACCGCTATCATGCGATCCGAACCCGGAGATATGTTTGGGTGGAGATTACGCAGTTGGGCCTCGACAGCGGATTTGTCAAAATGTATGTAGGATAGCACATTGGTTGGATTGAACGAAGCAGGCTGTTTTTCCGCGCATAGTTAGGTTAGATCAGGTCAGGTCACAGAACGTGCGGTTGATACCAATTTCAGTCCCGGTTCTTTCACCGTGAGCGTATCGTTTACCTACGTGTGCTTCGCTAATAGAGGACCCTTGGGATCAGAATTTCGGGCCCTTCGGTGCCGACTTGGGAAACTTTCCGATTCAGGTGCTACTTCTGCAGCTGATACAGTTTATTGCTATAGAGCGATGCCCGCAGTAAAAGGAATACCTGCAGTATGAGTATGCATCTAACTGAGCGATTAGTGGGATGAGGCAATGCTACGCCCTAGCCGGTTTTCTGATTATGCAGGGATTCGTATGTACACGGTAGGGTCAAGTCAAGTCAGGTCACAGGACTTAGGCTTCAGCAGTGGACGTCCAGGTTCTTGCACTTGTGAGCTAGTGATTCCCACTGTGCTGCAACTGCCAGGTAGTTCCACAGTTGTGATGGGTGTTGTACCTACAAGGGTGCTAGAGAAGCCTGTGCAGAAGATATAAGAATAAGCACTGAGTAAGGCAGAGTAGAAAGCATGGTAGGGGTATGGTAGTAGGTCACTTCGGAATACGGTTTCAAAGTGCACTGCCAAATCTTCCGCGGCTGCCACGAAGAAGAAGAACTTTCAGTATTTCCCATTTTTAATTTGGTAATACCAGTAGTAATTGCCCTAGTCTGGGCTATATGTCGATAGAGCGATTTAGGATTTTACTTTGCTTTCTCGCATAGCTGGAGCTGATAGAGCCTTCTGTCCGCGTTGGAGCGTGATGCAGTGGTTTCTGAACTCTAAGTCTTTAGAAGTTTCAGTCAAGTGGCATGTATTCCATGATGATCACTTTAAGATTCTTAGTCCTACTCCTAGGCTGAGTTCTTTTCCCATTTTTGGGTTTGACTTTGCACTGAGGAGCTAGTTAGTGCATTGTAAGTTGTAGATTGTTCAGGATTCTGCACCATAAGTCATCAGCTGATGCCTCGCCCGATTGTTTCATTCAATAATAATAATAATGGTATATTTCACAAAGACCGTGAAAGACGCTAGTGTGCGTGATCAAATGTACAACAATATAAAAATGACAGTGGAAACAAAAAGTAATAAAGCAGAGTGTAAGAACCTAACTTCTTAGCGGATAAGAAAGATATCGTAAATGTGCAATACGGTGAAAATGAAACAAAAAGTGGACAATGTCGTATGCTAGAGCACTGGTGGCGATCAGTTTTGTGAAGCAAATCAATGTTAACGTTTATCTTATGAAAAGCAATTGGCAAGACCCAAAACTAGAAGTTGGAATATACATTCAATGAAAATGAGCCAAAACGAATTCGAAAAATAGGAGGATAGTGGAGATGAAACATTCATGATTTCGGAAGAAGCGCTGGAATCAAGCTGGGAAAAATCAGAGTGATTCAGGAAGAGACGCCAAATGGCTTATAAACGAACGGTTAAAAATTTCAATATAGAAGAAATGCTTCTGTGAACACGGAACAATGGGTTTCGGGGCTTCACCGTTGAACGGACTGATTGTTTTTTATTTATATTATTGAGGCGTTGGTCGCTTTGCTGTGGGACTGACTACACGCTAGACACCCAACCTTAAAACACCTTGTAGGTGCGGCAGGTTGTGTGATCCTCAATCTGGTCCGGAATGCGGACGCATGTAGTCAAAGCGGTGGAGACAGCCGCGCCCAACAACCCTTGTCGGAGCCAAACTGCCCATTGTGGGTGTAGACCCCAAGCCTTCGGCAGGCCCAAACCAACCGAATCTGAAACGAGATGGTGAAACTCAGCAGTCTGGGGGTAATACTCAGTTGATAAGGGATTATAGGTAATACAGCATGTTACGTAAAAATATGCGGAGAGCGTAAGTGCCCGAAAGTATATATATTTCATAGAAAATGCCCACCGAGGACACAGATCACAGCGAGATAATTTGGTAAGTGTACAATGCTCAGCATGTATCACGCAAATAAGATGATTCAAACGGGTAGACATGGGGCGACGGAATAGATAGTGAGAAGTATAATAATATAAATATATAATATAAAATATACATCTAGTGTAGGTTTCCACCTAAAGCTTTTGTGCTCCACTGATCAAGCTCGACCAGTGTACTGCGCAGAAATAGGTTAATAAGTGAAAACCGCTGCCTTGCCAGCATGTGCCACGCAGAGAAGATGGATCAGAGAAATAGAGATGAAAGAACGAAACAGAAAATTTAAGAATTGTGAGTGACAAACCTAATGTAGGTTTCCACTTGAGAAGTTTGCGTTCCGCTGATCAAGCTTTCAAGCTCGACATACGTAATGATTAGAAATGAGTTGAAATGTAAACAGTGCTTCCTGGTCAAAATATGCCACGGAGAAGAAATGGATCAGACGGGCGGACATGGAAGGACGGAAGTAAACCTCTAGGAAATATGGGTGACAAACCCAATGTAAGTTTTTACCTGTAACGTTTGGGTTCCACTGATCAAGCTTTGAAGCTCGACCCGTGTACTGAATAGAAATGGTTTGAAAGTTGAACAATGGGGTTTGTTAATGAGGAGGAGGATCTTGTGTTGAATAGGTGACAACACCAAATGGGGTCGGTTCCACTTCTCGAGCTTTGGGACTCTGGAATTGTAGTCTGTATTTGACGAGATAATATGAATGTGAACACAAATCAGAGATCAATGCCCTCTTCGTATGCTCGGTATACAGGGGTGTTATATTGGTTCAACTGCGAGATAAAGCTAACGGTAAAGTGTGCCTTTAATGCTTTAGCAAATTGTGCAATAGAGGGGCATTTTCGGAATTCAATAGGCAGTTTGTTCCACAATTAGGAATAAATTACAATAATTTACAATAATAATTTACAATTTACAATTTACAATAATTTACAATTTACAATTTACAATAATTTACAATTTACAAAGAAATTAGACCTTACAGCTGTCCTCACGTTTAAGGTTCCTATGAAGATGTGAGCGAGTAAGGTGAGGATAGGGAATACGTAGGGAAGGGGATACTCGGTAATGAAGGAGCTTATACAAAAAGCATAAGTTGAGACAAATTTACCTGTGCCATAAAGGGTCCAGTCGTAGAAGAACGCAACATTCTATGTAGTTCAGAGTGGAAGAATAACTAATCAGTTTTGTGGTAAAAGCACCCTGAACGTTTTCAACATTAGTTCGATCTGCTTTGGATAGGCCAGAGAAGATAATGGGTCAGTATTCTAGATGCGGTCTGGCGTGGGACAGGTAGGCACTTAGTATGCTGCTACTTAGTTCGATAGATTTTGTGATCATACCAATTTTCTGCCTTGCTTTAGCTGTTTGGAATGAAACGTGTTGTTTGAGTACCGGAGCCCAAGATCACGCCCAGATGTGCTGGATTGAACAGGTGAGTGATTTAATATGAGGAATCCAAGTGGGACTATACATCTGTAGGTTATGGTGCAGCGTTTTATTGCTAAAAAGTTCATCATTCAGAGGGAGCACCATTTGTCAAGTCGTTTTAGATGATTGTTAATGTTGTGTAACGTGGTGGCAAGATTTTGGAGGTGGAATTCATAAACTATCTTAATATCATCCGCAAAGAGAAACGAAACACCATGGCGGAGGACTGAAAATACATCATTGTTGTAGGGTAAAAAATGTAGGGGACCAAGTACACTTCCCTGAATGACACCACTGGTGACAGGAACGGGTTGTGATAGAAGACCGTCGAAGGATACTGCTTGGGTGCGATTCGAGAGGTAGGAAGTCAACCAAGATAAAAGAGGATCATCGAAACCGAATGCCTTAAATTTTGCAAGTAAACGAGAATGGAAAACACGGTTAAAGGCCTTGGTCATGTCAATATATATGACGATTACAGACTTTCGGTTATCGGCTGCCATGGTTAACATGTCAAAAAAGGCATGCTGGCAAGTCCTGCATAAACGTGATTTTAAGAAACCTTGCTGACCAGCATGTATAACATTATGGAAAGTAGGAAGATCACAAATGCTCTGTTTAACCAAACGTTCCAGAATTCTAGAGGCAATATATGTGTGGTTATTCGGGCGATAATTAGAGGGGCCACTAAGTGGGCCCTTTTGATGTGTGGGGATGATGAGGGCCAGCTTTCATTTAGATAGAAGGATACCAAAATTCAAAGACAGGCTGAGTAAATTCACTAATAATACTGCGAAATCAGTTCCACCGTAACGAAGCAGTGATGGTGTAATACCATCAGGCCCAGGACGTGAGGATGGTTTTATCGTCGCAAGTAGTTGGGTAACTTTTTTAAGGGTAAAATCCAGACGAGAGAGTGTGTTTAGTGTAAGCTGGAATGTCGGGGGTGTTTATGACAGTATTCGCAGTCATGAATTTGGCGAAAATTGACCTAATTGAACTTTCTCATCATTTTAACCCAGTCATTTACCCCATTAGATAATAATTTTTTTTCCGAACGCTGTCCAACTCAAGGTTTCGGGTCTCAACATCTTCTCCTCCGATCTCTCTTCCGACTACTGCTTTTTCTTCCTCTCGCATTCTTTTCGTAAATTCAAGTCAAAACAAGAAACGGCTTTAATTCTCCTTGTAGAGGATGAACATTCAGCCACTACACAATCACTCTACTTTGGAAATTACATGGTAACAAAACTTAAGATGATACGTGATTTCTCCTTACTTTTCACTCACTCACAATTACTGTTCTCTTAGACTAAACATCATCCTGACCTGAACCTGAACGTTACGGTACGTTCTCGCGCGGTTTGAAATTTTGAAGTGTAAGGGGCAACAATCTTGTTTAGGCCGGTTCATTATGTATCCATGTCATCCTTTCATTAATTGTCATTCGCCTCTCTGTTTCCCTGTCAGACGTGAATGCTACTCAAGTTATGCTCCCTAACCAACCTTATTCAACCCCCGAAGACCTCCCGGAGAGTTTTTCCGTAGCTCCTCGATTGCACCCTCTTTGTACAGAGATCGAGTAATGGTTGACCTTTTCCCCAATACACGCTGTGCTGCGGTCAACGTCTTCTCCCTTCTAAGGGTTGATCGATACCATTCTCGTCTTACTGTTTTTGTGTGTGCGCCAGGATATTTTGCTGATGTCTGCACAACGATCCCTTTCAGCTCACAATCGGCTGTGTGGCCCAAACCTGCGTCTGTCTGTTACAGAAGTGCTCTCTTTGAAAACCCTTTTGGGAATATTTTCGTGGAATATCTTACGATAATTCACATTTCACTCACAGTAACTTTGTCTAAGTGCGTGTTTAGTATATTTACTGCGACCTCTTAAAAGGCAGAATTGCATATACAGTGTTAGCTTTGGTATTTGTATCTACATTTTGCGTATAGAGAAACGGACCGGCGAAGAGTTCAGGATGTCCTACGGGCAGCTGGTATGCCACCCGTTAACATAAGGAGGATACATAGGGTAGGCATCTGGAAGAACCCAGAACCAGCGGGATTTCGCATGGCCACACCACTACTCGTTGAGTTCTTGGAGTCAACTTGTAGAGATAAACTGCTTGCAAACTCCCGGAGAATTCTGGATGCTATCTGTGGGAGGTATAAAGTAGTGCCTGACATCCCCAGGGGTCCAAACACAAGGCACCGGAACTGCAATGTATGACCGGTTGAGCGGAAGCCATTGAACCTCGACTTAAGCAAAAGAGTCCATCGCAGATAGGGATGGGTAGACTATCCCCTGTCATAGTCATAGAGGATGTCTTAGAAAACGAGTAGTTGCAAAGTTGCGTACAGCCGGAATCGGACGTAAGTAAGGGCAGGGATGGATCCGTAGATGGCTCCGGGTCGACTACACCGCTCAGGAAAACCTCAACGCCCACCGAGATGAACTCGGCCCTAGGGTGTAGATCAAGTACATTTACAGAACAACTTATAGACACTTCAAAAAACTTGTTGTTCCCTCGAAGGCTGCATCCGAGGGTCACGCGAGAACAGGAAAACTAAGAGTCCAGAGGGAGTTAGACGTACGGGACGGTTAAAGTATGGTACTACGTACAAATGTATGCAGTATAAGGAATGAGTGGGGAGAAACCCTTAACATAGCAAATGAACACAAAGCGACTGTAGTAGCCGTCTCAGAATCATGGCTCATTAGTCACGACCACGTCCAGGCACTGGCCAGTGAAGCCTATGAGGTTCACAGACAAGATCGGAATCCACAGCTGCAGGGTGGAGGAGTATTCCAACGAGTTCGGTTGGATATTCAAGTTCGCACGAGCAACATACAGATGTGCTAAGTCACCATCGCCGCCGAGGGGCTCAAAACCAACATAGTGTGTGTATATAGGAGTCCTAGTGCGATGGAAACGGAGGACGAGCAGCTCCAATCAGCACTGGATATGCTGGTACGAATGCCTCATAAGCTAGCAATACTGGGGGGCTTCAACCTACCAGATATAAAATGGGACATCGGCTGTTCGAACGATACTCAGGAGCAGGGCTTTGTAGACTGGCTGCATCTCAAAGCAATGCACCAGCACGTAGCGGAAAATACGCGTTTTAGATCGGGACAGCAACCATTGTACGTCAACCAATTCTCACTTGAGTGACGCGTAGCCGAACCAATACGAATCCCGAAGTAAAAACACAATTGATCCGCAATGTTCTACGGTACTGAATTAACGAAATCATTACAAAATGTACAGTAAAGCAAACCTCAAATATGCGGCCAAAAGCACTCAAACAAGCGAGCCAAATAAGATGTCCAGAGAGAGACAAACAGTCGCTCCCGTTCTCAGACAACACCAGATTCAAATGTGTCGGGCATCCGAAGTTATAACATAAATATAATGATGTGTGGTGTTCGTGATCGAGAAATGTCAATATAAGAGCAACACAGATAAAGTCATTTCACCATAAATCATTATGTGTTCGGAAGGATTTTCAAAAAATTCAGCATAAAATACACCGACCTCCAAAATCCTTCCTGCGCTTGTCTGAGTCAAAGGGTTGCCGCAGGTCATTGATTCTTATCTACCTATCTACCTACCTAGTCCCTGCTGTCAGTGCTTCTACCTACGAGCTATTAAGCCTTCGTCGCACTCGTTGATTATGACCTCTGACGACTTGCACATTGTGATGGTGTGTAAGTGAATGGATGGATGCTGTGGGGACATGAATCACACTTTCGACGTTAATGTCATTATTGTGTATCAATCTGATAAAGGGACACTCAGTCACGAAATGAAATGGAGAAAACGTATGGCAAGGACGTGGAAACGCGTTTATATACAGAAGAGGTGAATATCACTGGGGGCGCAGTTGATACAGGGGGAAGGTAAGTGAATATAGTACATGGCGGGCATCCACAACTCCATCAGTTCACGGCATGGTGATCATCTCCCTCCAACAAACAAACTCGTCGAATATCGCGCACCTGTTCACCGGCAGATGTTTTCAATCTCACTGTTCTTACTAGCCCATCTGTGTCCGTGTGACTTTCTATGATTACACCCAGTGGCGCACGAATATCTGCCAAGCCATAAGAAAAGAGTCGGTCGACATGCTGTGCACGGTTTCTATATGCAAAGCTCGTGACAGCAGGCAGGTCATCAGGCATCCGTACCGTTTCTCCAACGACGTCTTTCGTTTCACCCATGGTGTCCCGAAGCAGTCCATTCCCAGTTTCGGCGAAGGGCCACCAACCTGGTCGTACTCGGGAACTGGGTAACGAAGCCATCAATTGTTTGCTGAATGTAGCATTCTGCCGACGACAAAGAAACAGTTGCCCATGATGCGCTTCACTGTAGCTCTCCCTTTCACTATCCAAAACCGACGGCGAATCGTATTGAG
>UZAN01000241.1:0-12115 GCA_900618425.1 Echinostoma caproni | reverse complement strand
GGCTCATACGGGAAATTACCCTCTGCCTCTAACTGAAGAACATTGAACATTGAACATTATGGGTGGGGTAAATAATGCAGCAGTTCGGCCAGCTTTGCTATACGGCTCACAGCCTTGGCCACTACAAACACAAGGTAAAAGTGGAGTTTTGGCGTTCGAACACCGTTGTTTACACCGCATTGCACCAGCCTGGTGGGGATACCGGACAAGCACTGCTGAGGTTAAGCGCAGGGTTTTCAGGTTGTCGCGGCCATCCACTGAAACAAGTGATCGACCTCCATAGATTACGTTGATTGGGGCATGTGCTCTGCGTGCCACGAAATAGATTACTATGGTGTTAGGTAATGGGCGTTCAAACTGAGACCTTGCATGACGATTTGAGAACCCTGACTGGGAGGCTTGCTCGCGTCAAGTTTCCTGGGTGGGGACCTCGGGATCGACCTAAGCTATGGTTATTCTGGAAAGAGAGGTGCTCATGTATCTCAATCTCTGCATTTTTCGTCTACCAGAATTCGCCATTTTCACATTAAATGGTAATCCAGAATTATCATTACTTTATCTTCGCTTTCCTCTAACAGGGAAACCCACCGCACGCGAGTGCAAGAATGATGTTGTTAAAAACTGAAACTACAATAGATCATAAGTTACTGTCAGTCTTTAAGAGACGGAGGAATTGTTTGCTGGCCCTAAAATAAGCGGTATCGTTCTCCAGTTCATATATTTAACATATTCACGGTTACCGTAAGTGTTCAAAAATGCCTCTATTTTGTAAATCTGTGATAGTTTTCTGTCGAATTCCGACAAGCATTGTTGTTGCAGTAGCTGTTCACTAAGATTAAATCCCGTCTAACAGCTCATCCACAGCCTCCAGTTTGTAATAATCCGCTTTTCTCCTTACCTAATTGCACGTGAAAACAACTCAACATAAACCCAGATACATTTGAAAATTAAGTGTAAGCCCCCTCCATCTGAATCACTACGATGGGAACGCTTTATCTCTACAATTGGTCGGAAGAGTTGCAACGTGTGCGGGCTCTCCATCCTGTTGGCAAAACGGTTTTAATAAATTGTATGAAGATGAAGTTTCTAGATGTTCAGAAAATATTCCCTTCATTGTATGCAAACAGTTAGCAGCACTTATCTTACTTGACTTCCTGTGCTTCGCTTTGTCTTCTTTTATCTAGTGGTTGGCTTACTGGGTTGTCAATCGTGAAATCCAATCCGGGAGTCGCAGCCGTTGTATTAATCATCGCCTGTCTGTTCACTGGATTTACTGTTGTTTGTGCATTATATCTGATTCGCGTAAGTTTACCTGGTTAAAATAATGAAATCACCTGTTTAATTTAGGGCTACGATAACTTTGGCGTTGACACGACAGTTTTTGATCTCATAGTACTCATTTTTTTTAGTGAAATTAGTCAGTTGTTTGCTCGGAATGATCGTGGTGGGTTGACCGAGGGGATAAATCAATGCAAATTAACCGAAAAACCGTTATAATCAAATGTTTCTGGGTTACGATAAATGGTCTCGTTTTCAAAGCAACCCAAGCTAACGTCTTCAAACACCAATTTACCCTACTGGTTAGTTTTTGCTCATGAACGTTCGTTCAGGTTGGCTGTTTGCCGGTTGTCGCGATCCGTAAAATCACCCACGTTTAATCTAGTAAACCAAATTGAACGTCAGCGGTCCTCGTGACTATAGGCTTTTCCCTTTTCCTGTTTACCGCACGATAGTGTGAAATAAAGAGACCAGTCTTCACACATCAGTTCATAAGAACTTTCCCATTGGAATTTGTTGGGTGATAACGCAGTTCAATGGGTAAGGATGTATTGGGGATCTGAAAAGATTGGCATCTATAAGTTGATACTGTCGTGTACTTTGGAGCACAAGAATGAAATTGGAATGCAAAAGGTATCGGAAAGGCTGACCGAGTGTTGTGTCCCTGGGAGCAGCCTTCACCTCTCTGGTCTCCATCACTCACTCTACTCTCTGCAGCTCCACAAAACTGAAGCGTGCGTCACCAACCATAGACCGGTAGCCCATGGACTAAATCAAGTTGCAGGAAGCTGAGACTCAAAACCTGGGTGAAATGGTGGACGGTATACGAAGACAGGTACTCTTAAATAAGCTGATGAGATCCACTACCTACGGCCGTAAAGAAAATATATCAAAATAACGAATAAATGGATCACACCATTTGAATGACCAGTGAGTTCCCGGTGGCCATCAATAATGATGTCACCTACTCACTCTTGTTCCAGTCAACGATTGGCTATTGACACTTTATAAATAATAAAAGTGGAGTAAACATTAGGACGGCTCTTGTGCCGAATTCTAACAAAACTTCATGACCATGAAACCGCTTTATCCGTCTCAAGAAATGAACCGTAGTAAATGGACGAAAAAAATAGTTAACATTTAGGTGATTAGTTTCCGAAGTGATCCATATTTACCGGATTGAGTTGTCAAAAATATCCACAAAACGGCCTCGGTTAATACGGGATCGTTTCCTTTCAAATTGTGTTGTATTGTGTAAACTTTCCACGTACTGAAGCTTAAATTCTAGTTAAAAAACGCCTCGTGCCGACCATCATACGGAGCGCTTATAGCAGGACCAATTTGTTCACGTACGACATGGATTGTGATTATTTCGTAGGTGAAAGGCTCGTCTGACTCGATTTGTAGTCAAAAAAAGTTATCGGACGAGTGTTGTGGGACATGAATCTGACTATCAGGAAATTTGTCTATAAGGAAATCGAGGAAGCCACGCTGCACAGTCTGCTTCCCACACTCATAACTTGGAGGAATCCCATTCCGTCAATGAAATAGTTTTTCCTCCTCTTTACTCTAACATTTTTTGATACGATAGACTTGCTTCACACCAACTGGTACGTTTGTAAATGTTCGGTGCAATCAGCTTCGTGTATTGACGACATTTTGTTTTAGGTACATAAAATTTATCGCAGCACCGGAGCCAGTTTCGGTAAGGCCCGAGAAGAATTCGCCCGTGGTGTCGTGTCCGACCCGTCCGTACGGAACGCAGCTCTGGAAACCGGTCTGTTCGCAGCACGTCAAGCAGGCAGTTCAAATTGATCGTGCTCCACCACGTGGTAGAAGATTTCAAAAGCGGTTAAGACGGAATCACGAACCACAAGAATGGATGCCCACAATACGCTTTTCTTTCCTGCACAATGTCCAGTTTAAGTCATCGTCTTATTGTCTTGTCCTCATCAAAGTCGTATATGTCTTTGTCTGCTTTACTCTTGAAATACGATAAATCTCTCAAAGTTATCTCATCATGGTACACCTTTCTTTTATCATTGTGGTCGTTTCACCCATCACGCGGCTGATATGATCACTCACGCAAAGGTATGCGATTGGTGCAGTGCAAATTGTGATTTCAATTTTTACTTATATCAACTCTAATTGGATGGTCAATTGGAGTGGTGTTTTGCCGATCAAAAAACCGTGGCATAAGAACAAAGTAGCATCTTTATGTCTTTTATTATATTCTTCCATCATAAAAACCGCAGGGAGACCTTAATCAAGATTGTTCTGAGGTTGTTCTTCACTGATCCTTCGTTCGAGTTTCTCGTCTCCTTCTGATACCCTCAGTACTTGGCTAGTGCAATGACGATACAGGCTGGTTTCTACAGACGGTCGATTATCTCTGCGATTTTGGGTTCGTCTCCAAACGTTATTCTGAAAACCCAGAATAAGGACGTACGAAAAAAGACTGCCTGCTCCCATAGTACACACTCGTGAATAATTTCGACAACCTTTTATCTTTGAGCGGCCAAATCCTGTGTAAGGATTACTGGGCTTGAATGTATCCGATAATGGCAGTCCACGTCCGGCGATCGGCGGCAAGGTTGACGCACCGAAACCCAGTTCTAATTCCATTTACGAGCACCATGTACGAATTGAAGACCTAATCGTTCCATATCCGCCGTCGTCGTACTGCTAAAGGTCTTCAGTTTTCCACTTAGTCGGTAACACTATGAACGACAGGGTGAGGAGCTAAATTCCCTCGCGAGAATTAGGTTTCAGGCCCATAGCCAAAGCACTAAAGGCCCCGGCATTGTAGCCTTTGGGAGCGCTTGTTGATATTCATGCAACGCCACTGAACTTCTAATGAAAACCTGATCTCTTCAATTTACCTTCGGCAGGCAAGAACTCCAACTTCCTCGTAATATTATTATTATATTTCACACTTGTCTGAGAACAGACTGTGTGCCAAACAAATCATGGTACAATAATCTTTATAAAAAGGAAAATGTTCCATGATTGGCTTGTGGGCTGAGTACTGCCAGGTTGCCCAGGCCTCGTATGTTGTACTCTTAGCAGCCATGTTTCACAAGTGAAAAAGGACTGGGTGGAAGTCTGACAAACATAATGTGTAGGATTATTTCACATCGGTTCCACAACGATCTGACTAGCGCCGTCTACAAGAGGTTGGATTCTATGTTTGGACTAGAGGTTTGGTTTTATCGGACACCCAAGATACTTGAAAACTCGAGTTGATTCGATAGGTTAGCTGTTGATCGAGAGAGGTTGTCACGGGTAAGTTTCGGTCAAAATGTCTTAGTTTTCGACGTGTTGATCTCCAGCTCAAAGGTATGTGCAAGCTGATGGATGTGACTGACAACAGGTTGGCGGTTTCGCCTGGTGTCATCGAGTACAACAACTTCTGAAAGCTCGACTTCCACGATCGGTGTATGTGTGCTCAGTTGCACTCTGAAGTAGTCAGTTGCTCTTTGCTTAGGTGATGACTTCATCTTGTAAATGAGGCTTGAGCTGCAAAGCTAGAAGCACTGGACAGCTGTTTCGACCTTTTCGGGTCTCCTCGGCAGTGCCACTTCATCGAGCCTGGGACCACATAGGTAGAAGTCAAGTATAATACCCACTCGGTCATCGGGCAGCTGGTCAAACCGTTCTCATTTTGAATGCTTGTTGCCATATCTGATCTACGGTGAAGTTGAACAACATCGGCTATAGGGATTAACCTTGTCTGACTCCCAGTTCACTAAATACAAATGCATTCGGGTGTCAGAGAAGTGGTTTTCTTAGGCACATTAAAGAGCATTAATTTTTAGGTGCCACATGTTCGCAAAGAGCCATCACATACAAATTCGCAAGCTTGATATGTACCGCTGTTTCGCAGATAGTGGGGTTCATTCTCATTTGTAGATCTAAGAGTTCGTGGTGTTGAACGGGTTTGAAAACGGGGTTAGACATCAATGGATTCAACAAAGCTGATGTTGGCATCGGGTTCCACAGTAAAACCACGTCCCTTCTCTTCGACGTAATCAGATTAGTTGTGAGTTCGGGCTTTGAAGCAAACCGAGCGAATTTTCAGATTACTCTCAAGTCTTCTAAATTCTATCCAGTTTGCAATCACGTCCTAATACTTACAGAAGAGGAATTCAAGCAGCATGTGTCTCATCGTTTGTTCGCAATCAACTGTCTATGAACATAAATTGCATCACAGGGGGTCATGCAGTCTGCGGTTGGTTTGTCAATTGAACAATTGACATTGGAGAGCACTCGGCTAGTTCAGAGTCGCATAAATAATAAAGCTAAGCAATATAAAGGAGAAGAAAAGATAGGCCTCGTTCTTCATAGAGTTCCAAGTAAACTATAAGATCAAATGAGATGTATTACTTTATTAAATAGTCATGGAGAAATATAAAAGTCGAAAGAACATTTCGTTAAATCTCTGATTGACAACGGGAAGGTGTGTTATCGTAGTTGCCAGCACAAAATCGATAGCTCAGATCGGACTTGAGTCCTATCTTGATTAGGACCTCGGTAAATATGAGTCCTTATTAATCTAACGGTTTTGTGACAACAAGGCAAGCTTTTATTGGTAATGCACGGAGCGAAGGAGAATGGATACAAAGTAAGTGCAATTACGAAATAGTGTTGAATGGTGTTACGTTTAGTACCTGAAGAGCATTCAATAATTCAGGCATAATGAGTTGGATTTTTCAATTTCAGTATTGACAACCAATAACCATGCACTTTTATGTGCCGGTTTAAGTTGCTGTCTTTTGACGGCCTAGCTGGATAAAAGTGCAGATTGAAATGTTGAGACCAAATTCAAGCGGTAAATAGAGAAATCGTTCAGACGGGTTACAAGAATAAGAATAGATGCACGAGCGCTACTGTCTTTGGTACAGCCACATCACTCAGCATCTCTAACCACCGGTGACCATGATCTCTGGGTCCCTATCCAGTGTCATAAACAGTTTCGTTCGCGCATCTCATTTTCTTTGCAGCAGTACTCCACTGAAGTTCTCCATTTCCTATTCGACTCTACTTTCTTTTTCTTCTACCATTCATCTAAATGGGCAGCCAAAAGACATCACCAAAACCGCCGCACGAAAGTGCATGGTTAATGGTTGTTTAAACTGAAATTGAACTGAATCCAGGAAGCCTAACGGTACCTATGTGACCCACTGTCCTAGTTAGGGATTTCATATCCTCATGCCAGGTCGTAATTTGATTGCCTTTGACATTTTTCCATCGGATTTCTGCCTGGGCAAACGTCACTCGCAGTGGCCATCTATTTGGCAAAATGCGCAATGCGTGTCCGAACCAGCTTAATCTACACAGGTCGACCACTTGCTCCAGTGAACTATCGTGATCACCTGAAACTTTCCGTCTAAGCTCAGCATTGCTTATCTGGTTTCCTCACCGGATTCGTACAACGGGGTTCGAACACCGACAATCTATTTTTATCCTGTTTCTGTAATAGCCAAGTCTCTGTACCGTATGACAGCACTGGCGGAGCTACTGGAGCATACACCTTCCCCTTCATGGACAGCTGGATATCACGATGGTGAGACAGATGTGTCAAGTTAGCAAATACCAACCGAGCGTTTTGTATACGCGCCGACACTTGATCTATGACGCGTCCACCAGGTGAGGTATAGCTGCCTAGATTGCAAAATTTGTCTACTTCCCCCTTTAGAGTGAGGCTGGTTGTTGGTCCAGCCGATTACTGTAGTAGTGTTTTACACTGTGAAGGTGCAGTGAATATGAGCAGTTAACAAACTTTCGTGTGGTGAAAAATGAAGGTGACACATCGCATTAGGTTCAACCGTTCACGAAAGACAACCAGCAATCTGAGGCCTGAAACTTGAAGCGATAAGCTGCATAACGCCCAATGGGATATAACTGACGTTGTCCCGGACGAGAACGAAACGGCCTATCAATAGTGTTTAGTGACAGTGGTAGGGTTCAAAACTTTGCGATAAGGAACACCTTAACAATTGGGGAAGTTTGCCTGCTGTGTCAGCTGAAATCAGCGCCACATCACGTAACTAACCTGTGAGGTTACTTTGTAACAGTCTATCGTTTACGATCGCTTGTAGATCACACCCTCTCTGCTTCCATGAGTCGTGTTAAGCAGTTCAGCAAATCGTGCTGCTTTTATAGCTCCCTGTTGGACGACACTAGATTAAGTTGATAGCACTGGTTTCTGGATACTGAATTTCCAAATAATAACCCTCTCGATAGCGTCTTTCGAACACGGAACCACTTCCTAAGTTATGAAATAGAAAAAGGGTTCATTTATTGCACAAAGAGCATTTTTTCCATAGAAAACTGTGAATGCAGGGATATGCATACATAACATGTCAACCTTCTTGGTTCTTTCTGAATTCTGAACAGATGCATGCATCGGGGAAACGAAGATGAATAAGTTATCTGGTCCGGATAAACTATCATCTGTAGTACTCAAGGTATGTATGGACACTTTCTATCTATCTAACATATTCAATGGTTTCCTGATAAGCCGAAAAATTCCTGATATTTGGATACTTACTGAGTTTACTCCCGTTCCTGAAAAGAGAACCTGGGAAGTACTGCCCCATCATGTGCACGTCAGCTATGCTGATATTATTCGAGGGATGCTTGCTACCGTGGATTGTCACTGAGTCTGCCGAATACGAGTCATTTTGCGTATCAGTCTTCGCGTTCAACACTTGATACTTGTTTACTTTGTTGACTCAATACTTCCGGCTCTAGATAAGAAGTGCAAGAGCGTCAGGATGGTGTTATTAGACTACAAATATGCATTCGACAGTCTTGATCGATCGGTATTTCTCAACCTAATTACCAAAAGTCGTGTTAATCCAAACGTTGACATTAACTTGCGATTATTTCACTAGTAGAAGGCAGCTCACGTGCATGAACGGCAAAAACTCCACACTCTCTCGGTTGCTTCTGGTGTTCTGCAGGGTGCATTGTTTTCGCCTTTTCTTGTCAATGTATGTCAAACAATATCCTACTCCTTCCAAATTCACTGGCTTTATATACTCAGACGACATTATTTTAGGATACAAAGCACCCGCTCCTGAAGAGAATTCAGAAAATCAAAGCAAGCTAAACGACCTTGTTAGTTGGTCCTTGTTCCGGTCTCTCATTTAGTGCCTAAAAATGTCAGGATATTTTTTTCCCATTGGCCAGCGAACCATATTCAGCTTTCACAAATAGGTTTCACACCCTCTCAATCAATCCTGAACCCATACCGACTTAAACAATCATAGGATACCTTAACGTTACACTATCACAATTTATCTTGTTCCCTGCAAGTTCAGAACATTCTGTAAAGTTAGAAAGGTTTCATATTTTTCACTCCGATTGCGAATACTTTTCCGTACAAGTTGATTGTTAGGTTTTTGAATGCATGCACGCTCCTCCACTGGTTGTACTGCTCCCCTGTGATTTTCCTCGGTAAGTTGAAAAAATACTTATTTAGTGACGAGGTGTCTAAAACATAAATGTAGGGGCATTGTCAGAGATAAACTTGCAGACTCCATTATAGACAGAAGTCTACAAGCATGTGCAAATCTTATTGCCAAAATATTCTTAGACACTCATTACCCATTACAAAACGAACTATCCAAAGTTGTATCTATTACATCCAAACGCTCAAGGTTCAAACTTTTATTAGCACATAACTCTTCATATCGTAATCCTGTTTTGCCATATCTCGCACGTTTACTTTTTGATAAGGAGAAAGTTTCCACAGAATTACATCGGTGTTTGCCTCATTGAAAAAGATGATATATACTGCTTCCAGTTTCATTTTGTTAGATATTTTACATTTGCCTTCAGAAATATGGTGTAAAAAGCTGAGTATGCACCCCTCCGGGTACGTAAAGATACTACTGAATTGACTTGATTTGTTCTTCCGGGTACGTACTCGCGCGGAGACAGACACTTCCGCGATAGCTGAACTTTCAATTGCTTGATTTAGGTCCCTCAACTGCCTCGTTCAATAATAATGATAATAAATAAATGTCTTTTTACTTCCTTTTTCTATTTATTGAATATACAAATGTACAGTCAACTTTCAGGAGGGAGGCTGCCTGGGGAAAATACAGATATAGGGAAGACGGGTGGCAGTGGAGCGGTTTGAACCCGATACACTCAGGTCACTAGTTGGTGACCTAACCACTTGTCCACCACCGCCATGTATATGATGAAACATCATTAGCCTTGTGGGTTCAACTAACCTATCCCCCAACCAATTTGCTGTAATTACTACTGTCTCCTTCCTTCATCATTCATCAACGGGTTAGGCATGTCTGAGCGGTTTCTGAGGGCATACCAAGTAGTGGTTGAAAATCGCTTACCAGTGTATAAACTATCTAAAACCCGTCCAATCATGTGGGTCATATTGTTGTAAAAATTTCGATATTGCACATACCATCATATTATACCATCTGTACTACTGCAAACCGTTTCCACGAGAAAGACACTGTTCGCCAAAATATCACGCCCCCTCCCGTTTGAGCTGTATGCCAACAACTACGGATTGTCAACCGCATGAACGCATCTGGTTGTGTACAGTTTTCTTCCTCTGTCAAACCTATTTTCAGCTTTCCACAAAGATTCGTATTACAGGCTTGGGTCCATTTTCTCCCGACTTGATCCTGCAAATATTCGTTCAGATTGAGATCTGAGTGGTCACTGGAATGCCTGTCATGTGCGTGCTGTCACTAGGGAAAATCACCTTATTACCTATACAAGAAAGTGGCAAGAGGTATTCTCAGACTTCTAGTTAGACGTGACCATTAATGATATCATCTAGAAGTATCAACTTCCTCCAACACCCCACAACATGACTCCCCAGACATTCGATGAACTTCCATTGGGTTTCATATTTAACTGAAATCATGAAACTTTGAGTTTAAGAAATATTTATCAAAATACATCCTCGGCGCTAATTGAATAACGAAAGTACATCGATAAAATTGTTTTACTTCTGTTGTTCGCCGTTCCGCACGTACCTCACTAAGCACTCTAAACGCATCTTTCGGTCAGGTTTAGTAAATACAAATACACGAATAGTCCTCCGTGACTGAAATCCAGGTTTGTTTAGTCGACAAGACACAGTAAGGATAGAGCAAAACCGCCGCACGAGAGTGGAAGGCTAATGGTGGTACGAACTGAAACTGTTAGGATAGGACTTAGATAGTATGATGCGCTGTAGGTCAAAGTTGTTGAACAGTGTATTAAACTTTTCACGTCTGAGAGTTCTACAAACACCCCTCACTGTTTGTACGCTCCCCTGGGGGAGTGAAGACATATCTGCACTCAGCCTATCGGATTCCTGGTGATCTTGAGAGACCGAACAATACGCAATCTCAGCTTGAATTTAGTACTTTCCACCTTACGATTGTTCGACAGATAGTCCACCTTCGTGAGTATCACATGATAATACTGGTACCATACGACAGAAACTAAACATTTTTCTCATCGTCATAATGATTTCTGCTCATGATATGGTTGACTGTACCACGTAATAGTGAATTGAGGTTTGCATAGATTGATGTATTCTCAACAAACTGTGCAGAACCCTTAAAATATGGTGTATGCAGTTTGGAAGACCGCGTATTTTTAACGAATAATGTATCAGTCACAACCATTGGCCCAATATTTCAAAAGACTTAGTGGCCAAATACTAGTCGTACATAATGGCTTTCATCTCTGTCTAATAGCAGAATAAAAAGCGAAGGCGGGGCTGAAAAGATCAATGTCATAGACCATACTTCTTTGATTCATTTCGATCATGCATAGTCTCTAACGAATTTGCATTTTGAATTCCGCAAAAGGATTTGCTGATTATTCGAAAAAAAAACAATTACCTAATATTTGTCGATATTTCCATACTCAGTTTTGGTGATCCTAGCCTTCAAGATAATGCCAAACACGGGACGATGCTTTAGAGTGTCTATACAACTGCTCCCAAGCTAATGTTGTCGACCAATCAGATGCCAGGCAATTCCAACAGAAGCTGTGTGACGCCGAAAATACTATCTGGAGTGGCGAACAAGGTCGTTTCCAGTGATTCGTAGGCGTGCCAAATATATCGCAATAAATATCGCACTTTTTATATACGTACCAATATTCAAACATGAAAAGTACCGAGGCATTCCGTCCCCTGTATCGTGTTCATAGTTGACTATCAAGGCAGGTCCGATGTCGTATGCTGGCCACAGCGGAAACGTAGGAATTCGGCTGCAAAACCCCCCATTGTGTGCCAAATTAGTAGAGGCACTTACGCTGTCTTGGTCTTCTCACCACACACCTCATACTCCGAGTGGTTCCAGCGATCAGATTACCTAACAACTCTGTGGTCATTCAGGATACCATGTCCGGTCCTAAGAAAAAATTAGTCCTAGTTAACCTATGATGTTATTTCGCCTTTCTAAAAGCAATTAAATTTTTCATGTTTGAATATTGATACAAATATAAAAAGCGTGATATTTATTGTGATGTATTTGTCATAACTACGAAGCACTGAAAAAGAGCTTGTTCGCCACTCCTTGTTCTATTTGAAATGCGATCTGTGGAACTGTTTAGGCAATGCTAGGAGACTATTGGTGAAGAACTGTTTAACCAATGCCATTGCTTTGTACGTACTATTTAATCTCATCGATTTATCTCAACGAACTAGCCGTTACTTCTGTGGCCTTTTTTGATGCATCTCGGTGACGGGTGATTCCAGCGAGCCATTGCCAATACAATTTTGTGCTTCTTGACTCATGCCTTATCCCGACCATTAAAATTTGGTGTCTGGCAATGGAGCTGTTAGCTA
>UZAN01000240.1:0-12170 GCA_900618425.1 Echinostoma caproni | reverse complement strand
GACGCGCGATTGGCAAGAGCCACAATTCGTCCTGGGAGAACTGAACTGAACTGAACTGGTCTAATTTGTTCCTTCTGGCACACCAACGATCACGAACGCTGGAAACGACAAGAGCCATCTGAAACCATGATGAAACTAACGATTCGGATAGTGTGAATGATTCTGGGAGGGATTGAGAATATGTCGATATGTTTCCCATGCTGACATCCGACGCAACGAATCCGGTTCATGTTTGACAAACGCAAAACATTTCACATTTACCAACAACACTACTAGTTTTTGTTTTGCAGCACGGCCACACTCGCTAACGATTGCCTGCTTCTTGAACATTTTTCCGAATCGAAATTATTTTTTGCTTTCTAGTGGGGGCTGCTGTAGTGGCGATGATTGTACGAAAAACGAAGCAATCCGCGAGGACGCTTTCCGTTTATATTTTCTTCACAATCAACTCTGACCCAGACTGTGACACTTCTTTGTTTTCCTTCACTGCTTGTGCTTTACTGACCACGGTTTTCCGCTAAGTTGGGTTTTGTATTAACGCACGCAACACGTGTGACACGCTTTTGCTTTGCTACTGCATTCATGCTTTGTTTAGTCATCATATGGGCACGTATTCGGTCTTATCTAGTACCACGATATGCCAATAAACGTCTAGTGGGGGCTACTGTAGTGGCGATGATTGTAAGAAAAAAAGAAGCAATTGAAGAGTACGTTTTCCATCCATGTTTTCTTCACAATCAACTTCGACTCTTACTGTGATAGTTCTTTCTGATAGGGATAACAGTCGCTCTCTTCGACTGTTCTTTAAGTTCCTGTGTCCAAGCACTTTGAAAGAGTTTGGCATATGCGGCGGCCGAAACGTCCGCGAATTTTTTTAGTGTACGCGGGTGGATTTCATTCAAACTCATCGAGCTTAAGGAGTTCACGCGTCTAATTTGTTCTTCCACTTTTGCGACTGTTAGGACGAAGCGATCTAACGTGGATTGGTAGGTCGCGGAATGAAGATTGGGATGACTGACGGGAGAGAGTATGTTGAAGACTTGGTAGACATGGATCGGAACAGTTTCACCACTTCTGAAGATGCGGTGCCTGGGGTGCCATCGGGTTTAGATAGAGCAAGTGCGAATGAGGTGGTTTGCCGGGTTCGTCGCATAAACTGATAGGCTTATCCATGCCTTGGCTGGAAGTCCAATCTGCTGGATTCGTTGATAATATCGGCTCCTTGCTTGCATAAATTGCGGATGCGGATTAAACCATTAGCATCTTCCGTCAGCCCCGTCAAGTTGTTTCCAGCGGAGGACCGCGAAAGCTCTTCCAGCAGGTAGTGAATACCTCGTGGAAGGTGGTGTCTGTTTGAGGGGGACTTACGGAAACAGGGGACCAGCAGATGTTCCGCTGTGCAGGTGCACTGCTTACTTCGGTTGATAAGTATGGAACTTATTTACTGAACAAATGTGTAAATGGGACTGAGTGCTGATTCTTATTGCATTATGACCTTAGGTTGGGTTCAATGCTCTCTGTTGAACTGGTCATTGCCATCAACTATATTGAATCTTTTTTGGTTGTAACGTTCAGTATTAGTTTTGGTTGATCTAATGCAGCGCCTAGAAATTTCCCGTAAATCCAGAATTATCTAAAAGGTATTCTGAATTACTACATTTGCTATTTATTTATTATTTCCACATGTTTTCCTTGATACTTGTCAAATGTTGGTTGGATAGTGATTCAGGCTCAATGTCAGAGGTGTGACTGTTTTATGTATTTGTGGTTATTGTCAAAATAGCACCGTACATTGATTTTGAATCAAAAACTCAGAGCTGTGAGCTGCTCTGAAGGTTAATCCTAGTTATCAAAAACTAGTGAACAGTTATTTGATAGAATAGATATAACCCAGGTCTTCTCTTTTCTCTCGTACCAGAACAATCGTGTTTCTCTCCCTAGAATGTTTACCTTCCCAAGCTTCCCTCATTTTTGTTGACTCGAACTCTACGCGATGTCACAGAGAAAAAGTTTAGCCACACCCGCAAACTACTTTGTATGAGGCCTTTTGCATTTTCTGAGTGACATCATTACGGCACGCACTCCGTGCAGACATCGCCAGTCTACTCAAAAATATGATTTTCAAACTTTGTCCAGCAGGTCACCCAAGTTAACCTCACCGCTCGCAATATTCTAAATTTCCTTTTAACAAACAAATAAAAAATGTTAGTGTTTTCTTATTGTAACCCTTTTAAACTCACTACCTGCATGTGCGTACTCTGACCATCTGAAGAGTTTAGGACCGATAAATAAATCAAAAATTGTTAATTCATCTATACCTATCATAAATATCATTTACATTTTGCATTAGAACAGCAAAATTACTATTTCATACTACGTTCGGCGTCAGGCAGGCAAATCCGACTAATACCCCTTCCTTTTGCTCTATTCATGATGGTTTCAACGAACAGAAAAAGTGCAGAATTTTCAAGGATAGGAATATTTAATAATAATGGTGTATTTCTCGAATTACAACGAGAGACATGCATATAATGCACGATCAGAGCAGGCAAAGCAAAATAACAATGCAATCATATGAAACACAATTAGATGTTCAAACCTAGCTATATTGATTGTCAAAACGAAGTATAATGCAAAATAGTTGACTGGAATATGTTGTTGTTTTATCGCTGCAACGCAACACAATATCAAGTTCGAGGTCATCATGGAAATCGGAATGATACATTTCCGTAGAATGACTACGTATGGGCAGGTGTGCGTAAGGATGAATCAAATTATAAAAATATAGAGAGTTACAAGTATAACACAGTAAATTTAAGAATGAAAGCGCTAGAAGTTGGGTAGAAGTGTTCGCATATCATGTGGTACAACCAACCCAATAAGGATAGAATAACTGGTGACGGTCAGTTTGGGGAGACATAGTCAGTGGTTTATATATAGAAATATTGTATACTACAGGTAAAACAAACGTTTGATCAGCATCTAATCATTCTTAATAAAATATAGACCAAACAAATTATTTCATGGATGGCGATTGACATGACACAAGCCTCAGAAATCTGTTTCAAAGAGATGCATCCAGTACGAGTTATTTGAGGGACATACCGGGTTCTACTATCACAAACAATCAAATAGAGAAGGCAGACAAACTATAGAGTTTTCGCTCAAAATGGCTAGAATTCTAGTCAAATTCAAGTTGAACCTAGGGGCTTGGATACAGAAAATGAGGACAGGAATAAACTTTGAAACCGAATATCCCAAGGTTGGGTAACCTTAGATATAATAGGCAATACTCTTTAGCTAGGGAAGCTAAAAAGCTCAATTGTATTGCGGACAGGGTCGAAATGGTTGTTTATCGTAGTTGTTTCTTATTGTTTTCGTAATCGAGAGGGAGCACAAAAATAAATAGCTGTAACCCCTGTGGACCATTCAAATAGTTCACTCCCTATTTACAAGGCTGGTCAGCCACCAAGCGCTACCATTTGTACTTGTTACCCGTATGATTATGGGTTTGTCTCACAGTACCCAACCCTAGGAAACGTCGTCCCCTAGCTTTCGTTTTTAGGGATATTGACGTTCTTCAGTTCATTCTGTGAAGAAGGGTTGTAATTGTGCAGATTTCATTTGGCAAATCACGAAAGATTTCAAGGGGTTAGTGGTATCTCTTAATCTGAAGAAATCGTTTTGTAGAACCCTGTCCTCCCCTTCAATACCAATAAACCAGTTTGCCAACAGTGTGGCAGCGGAGCAAATGATGTGATACCAATTACAAACGTCTTCTTGGCTTAAGGTTACATAAAATGTTTAAATTTAGCGGAAACGCAGAAAATAGTCCTCAGATTAAAGTCTCAAGAAAGCTTTAAAACTGTTATATGTGCACGAAATTCGTTACTAACACTAAAGTAATCTCGATATTTTGAAATGATACACGTCTCACGGCCCAAGGGAACTGATTAATCATGTCAATACTCAATGACTCAAATGGTGTATCACCCACGTAGTGCTTCTCCTGTCGTCTCGAACGGGAGTCAGCGTCTGACCTTTGAAGGTCTTTAGTTGTTGGGAAAGATAATCATCTATTTTCAACAGCTCGCTTGCAGGCAAAAACTGTAATAACCGCCGTGCTGTTTGACTTGCTTGATGTAAATCTACTGGAGCATGCTTGTTTATATTGTGCGGAATGACTTGGTTATTTTTCCGTTTGTTCTTAACCGTATATCCACCGATGTTACAACGTCCAACTCCTCAGTGGTGTCAGAGAGGTATTTATGGACATCTCCGGGCTTGGATATATCACATAACAGCCCAAGCAGGAAGACACAGGATAACGGTGTCACAGCGAGTCCCAAAATAGGCAAGAATTGAGTGACTGGTTTCCTGCAAGGAGACAAATCCTCAACGTTTAGCTGCAGATTAATGAGTTCTAACTGAGTAGATTCCATCATATCTATTAAACTCTGAAGGCATTCCTCCAGGCCGAAGTGTTAATAGCTACCACTCGTGAGTTGCTCATTGGTGTTGCACGTGAAGTACCCAATAATGTCTGGGGATTCTCAGGGATGTCATGGATCAGTAACCTTAAACCCTTTAACACAGCAGCCATGCCCTTCAGCGACAATTCACCTTCAATGGTTAATTGGCGATCCATACATACGCGATCGCATTTCAAGTTCGACCAGTTATAGCTTCATGTCATTCAATCAAAGTTCAGGAAGCTGGACCAATAGTACATCGGGTGTACCGGACTGTCGTCCAGTGGTTGAGTGACTCGTAGATACGAACCTCAGGTCCGATTCCAGATAACGAGAAGTCGGTAATCTACGTGTACTATAAGCAGACAAATATGTACAAAAACAAACACCATACCTCAAATTGTGGACCAATCCGGTCTCCACGGTACAAGAACGAAATACAGTGCACGTCAAGGCGCAGAACAAAGCACCTGCGGAGCGGTCACCAAAAGGAGTGCAAACTAGGCTTAGAAAAGGGAGGATTTAAGGGATAGAAACACTAATCGCAAGCGCTCGATAAAGAAGCACAGTCATTAATCAATGCAAGACACACAAACGGTTCACGGGATCCTATGGAACAAAGCAGTCCGCTAAGCAAGTAAAGCAAATGACCAAATATGAAGCTCAACATAAAGAGAATGGTATGACAATGTACTAGAACGAAAACATGGGTGAAGGAACGAATCCGGGGTAGTTAGTATGTAATGACGCCCGGGAATGGCAAGCGTGGGACAGAGAGTATTCAAGGGAGATAAGGGTAGAGGCCGCACAAATGAGTGGGACCAGGAACGCTTAGAGGCGGTATGAGAACAATAACAACAAAGTACAAAGTAGGCCGTCGGACCGAATCGAGGCATGATGATGGGTAAATTTCAAAGGTCATCTGTGTAATGGGTTACATGGGTGTACAGTTGATCGAACCGAACCGGATCAAAATCTGTGGCGTGATTAATTTTTCCAATCAAGTCGATGCATCTGGCAAAACATTAAATCAGAGTTAGTATGTACGATGTGTCTGCGCAAACGGTTGGGTGATTAGACAATGATCTTTTAACAAATGATATGACCTTTTTTCTCTTTAAAACATACCTTATTTCTATAAATAAACAGTAGTATTTGCTCTTACCAATCCTCAGGATCTTTCATTGTTATCCTTTTTCGGGGATGGAGTCCATCCAGTTCTGAGAATCACAGTGTGACTTCTCGTTTTCAAATACTCAATACTATTTCGAATACCACAGGTTATCTGCCTTGCAATAGACCGAAAAGATATCTGTACTCCATTTTTATTCTCAGTCTTTTAAATCTGTTGCAACGTCTGCGAAATAACTACCATTTGTTATCAAAAACGAATACCTTCAAGACTATGCAAACAGCGATTTATCCTCGTAGTAACTGAATTGCCAAGCTTGGGTGACGGAAGACAGTTGATGGAAGGCAGTGGCGTACATTTTACTAAATAATTCATTGCAAATCACTGACTTAGTCATTTGCAATCGACGAACACTATTACTCGTGCACTATTCTATCCTCGGTTAAAGTTCTAGTATTGTGGCAGTAATTACCTTACTTCTGGGAAGAAATTGCTTGGAAAACTGGGGTAGCCTTAAACGCAGTGTATATCCGAAATTTGTATAAGTAAATTCACTTTCATCTGAAACCTGTGGATTTATTTAGAGTCCAGCTATATCAGACAACAATCGCCTCATGAGATCACGTTTTCGTCTCAAATGTATAGTTCGACGGAAGCCGCTACTTTTCCCGAAAACTGTCATGATAAACAAACTTATCAATTCGAGCTGACTAAACTGGAAAAAATTAGTGACATTATCAATCTCTATTGGATGATAAACTGAATATGAAAAACCGAAATTATTCATCTAGTAAACATACTCCACTCACCGCACAGAGAAACCGTTGATCCAAATAGCGCGCGCTTTGAAATTCGATTGACTTTCTTGTGCACTGAACAAATTCAACTAAAAGCAATCGTTAACTAGGATTTACTAAACAGTTTTGACAGCATATTTGGAAGCCAAAAGTAAAAAGTAGACATGAAATAAAATACCAAAGCATTATTAAATATCGACACTTATTTATTTTTTAATAGAAAAGACCTTATAAATTCAACATCAATTTTGGACTCAATTCTCCTTATCCCATGAAATATATGGACGCAAATAATTGTTCTGAACGATTTGATGTAAGCTAATGATACAAACACCGTATCAAGGCTATTAATAGCATTTTAAGTGAGTGTCTCCAAGGGGACACCCAATGAACTGCTGTGTCACCCATTTCTAATTGGGCAGTTACCGCAGTTAAACAGGGCCAAAGAAACACTTAGCAGTTGAAGCAAGACGATAATAATCGTAACAGATACTGGCTTGTCTCCAACCGGACCTGTTACGCCTGCTTGAGTTCGTAATTCCGATACGCGTACGAGTAAACCTAATTTCGTGATCTGATACGAACGAGCTTGATCAACAAGATAATGACCGATCCGGAACAGAAACGAACGATCTTCAACTGTCTCAACAAACGATCCCGATCGAATGAACCCAATACGAACGAGAAGTGAGCACACAAATTCAACAAATAGACCACGATAATTTATACGGTATCTATAAAAGTTCATAACCAAATAATACAAAAAATGTAAAACATACTTGGATGTATGCTCACCCAAGAAGAACGCAGGAATCAACAGAAACAGGGAGAAGGTTCAACCGAGCTGACAAAGCAATATGTCCGGTCCAACGTCAACAAATGTGAAATTGATACATTTAGACAACATGAAGTTACACAAGATAAGGAGTAGAAATTGTAAGAATTAAGCAGTAAAAAGGAAGAAAAAGAGAAATCCTTTCAATTCATCAACGTTGCATTGGCCACCGTTACAGGACTTATAGAGTTCGGATGGGAGAGGCTGTGTCCAACGTTGGTAGCGTTTCCAGTGGATTGCCTCAAGGCTCAATGCTAAGCCCGATGCTCTTTCTGCTGTTTATAAATGACTTGGCCCATGAACTAGCGGTTCCTGCATTCATCCTTGCCGACGACGTAAAACTAGTGAACCAGTAGACCAGTGGACTAGTAGATCGACTAGTAGCTGACATGGTAAAAATTGTCCGGTAGACACAGAATTAGGACTTGAAGCTGAATTCTAATAAGCGTCGTATTATAAACACCGTAGAGCGTCCAGATTTGTGTGTTGTCGACGAGTTTCCTTGGCTTGCAACACTTCGATAGGCATAGTGGTCACGCAGGATTTCAAACACAGCACCCAATGTGTGAAGGCAGAAAACAAAGCTAGGGGACAACTGTTTTTTCTATGAGCAACGATGAAGTGCAGAAAACCAAAGGTCTTTGTCCCTCTTCACAAAAGCATCTTCCGTCTGCATCTGGAATATTGTGTGTAGGCTTGGGCTCCGTCCTTTCGGAAGGACGTCGATACCTTAGAAGGGGTTCAACATCTAGCCACGAGAATGATAGCTGGGTAACGGGGGAAGAGCTATGAACAGCGACTCATAGATCTGTTCTCCCTCACACGGAAACGGATGAGAAGAGACCTAATCGGGACATTTAAGATCGTCAATGATATGTCAGGTCCTAGGTTTGACGACTTGTTCTCTGGACGCTCGATTGGCAAGAGGCACAATTCGTCCTGTGAGAACTGAACTGAGCTGAACTGGACTCGGAGCACTTGGTTTCCATATTAGGCTAATGGACATTTGGGTTCATTAGCACTCAAGCTTTTCCAACTTGATTGATGGACTCACAAATATTCTTAACGTCACACACAATACCGGCTTGCAAAATCCACATATGAAGCGTCACAGAGTCGAAACGTGTTCTGGTCGTTCAGATTGAGTTACCATGAAACAATAACTAAACGCAAACCCTGGAGCAATCTCCTTTTCATTCGTTAGTCAGACGTTTGCTTACAAATTACGGTCATTGACCATTTATTCTTGTGTTATATTTTATGCATCATCTTAAATTTGCCATTACTCTTACCGTCACTGATTGGGAGCTACACTGCCGGGCAATCGGCTAGCTTTACAGGTTGAGAGCTTACTCATGGCTAACTTATTTGCCACGAGTGTACAAGCCCTAGCCATAGGCATTAGGTCGCCATCAATCCCCGTGAACATTAATGCATGACCAGGCTAACTGCAGTCTCAGTCTGGAAAAGAGGTGGAGAACATCTTGCTTCATCGGCATCCAAAGGTTATTTAGCTAAGATCAAAATCACATTTGTAATCGCCACGGGTTACTATCAAAGACTGCATGTTGCGGTCACCGGTGGTGTGACTAGCCCTTTACAAAAAAGAAAAGAAAAGAAAACCCCATGTTCGCCAAAACCCAGCTCCATCGATTGATATGCTTGATCGGTTTCATATCACGATAAATTATTTGATTAAAATCGTCGACTTCTGACGAGCGCTTGTGCCCGAATATTTTACACCCCGACCAGTCGGGCATTTAACCGACTTCGGTGGATTCTAACTCAAACAGACCTATTCTCCTCCGATCTCCGGTACCATCGTCAGGCTTGGTGGTCTAACTATTTAACCCACACGAGACGGACATTGAAAAAATGATGTAATAGCAACTATTCCATCAGCGTCTACAAAACAAACGACGCAACGTGGTAGTCAAAAGCAGTCATTCGAATGTCAATTGGAAACATTCCGTTTCAAATTTATGTAGAAAACGACAAGAAATCGCTGCGCGATTGGTGGGCGGTGTGACGGATTGCAACAGCTTTTGTACACACTACTTTCTTAATTCCATTATCCTCCTTTTCTTATCTCTTCTTTCTCTATTATGAACTCAACATTTTACAGTTATTTCAAGCAGCCTCCTCATTACCCGCTTGGTATCTGTGTGGTCTCGCTCCATGATTTTCTCTATTCTTTGTGCTGGTGTAATTGGGACCTACGACTTTTTCGTAAGTCGCAAATATGTATTCATGTATGCCTGTAATAGAACGCAATTTCAACTGTCGTTCAACTGTTTTCCTACGTGCTGGAATTTGGTTAGTCGAAGTCGAGACATTGCGATTCATGTTGAACGTTGTTCGGATTGCCGTTACACAATTTGAATCAGAATCATTCTCTTCGTTAACTCCACTGCTGGGTACAGAACGCATTCGGACAACTGCTTACCATCCAGCATCTAACCGCCTAGTCGAACGGTCAACTAAAGGGTATCTTTCGGGTATCCGAGAACAATAATTGGTACGATAAGTTACATTTTTTTCTGTTAGGCATCAGAACATGTGTAAATTCAGATATTCAATGTACAGCTGCTGAACTTGTTTTTGGCACTGCAGTACGACTGCCTGGGAAATGTTTTACGTCAATGAGCATGGATTCCATTGAATGACAAGACTACGTGCAACATTTGTCTATCTTTATGCAATCGTTGTCTACAACAAAAACTCGAATGCGGCAACGAAAGATGTTCATCCCTAATGAACTCTTAACCCGTTTGAGGGAATTCATTGGAATTGATGCGGCACGTAAACCGTTACAACAGCCCTACGAAGAACCTTTTCCAGTTATGTTCCTTCATGAAACCTTCTTCAAGGTTGCTCGAAATGGTCGCGTCGATACGATTAACATAGAACGCATCAAAGCAACATATGCCGACGATGACCTTGTGCACACCAGTGGCAGATTCGATGTTATTCCTGCACGGCCGGTGATTGAGGAACCTACTTCAGAGTTGAGTTCGCAGATGGCAGCACCTGCTACGATTTCGAATGAGACAATTGTATCACGTTCAAATCAGCGATGTACAAACACCTTATCAAACCTGGACGAGATATCCATCTCACGTTCATGCCGAAAGATTGTATTGCCTTCTCGTCTGCGGGATTAAGCAAAACACGATCCACGGAAGTCTACAGCGTGAGCAATACCCATTACGACTTATATCACGAGATGCGCATCTTGATATTTGTTATTTATGCTCAATGGTTGTTTATGATTGACGCAGAAATTTTGAACGTTAAGACGCTACACGGATTTTCTCCGAAGATGGTTTGCTTCCAGGGATCAGGTAATGAGAAACGCACGTTGGTTGCCTCGAGGTGCAACGATAATCTTGGCACCCACTTGCACGATCGTGGCTCCTTTGGAGTTCAAGAGTTTGTTGAATACGATTTACGTTTCTACGATCGCATAGATGGACTGACCTCGCGGTACGTTAGCGCCCGGTTTGAATTTTCAAAGTGCTCTTGATCGAAAGTATTTTTGCTCAGCTAATTGTGAAATATCGATAGATATTTCAAACTATATATAGTAAAATATCCACTTTCATTATTCGGTTCGTTTTGTGACCTCAAAAGGGCCACAGTTTTAAAGCGTCATATAGTTAAGAGTGAAATATCAGTAGATATTTCATAGGCTTTTTCCCAGCCGTTGTATCGTACAGTCGACCCAACTGGTCGACCAGTTTTACTTTTTGGGAATTTTTGGTCCCGTTTTAACGCCGGCTTGAGCCATTTTTGGTTGAGTATTTTTCTCCAGGGTTTTTGCGACTTGAAGTGTTTTTCCTATATATTGTTTTTTTCCGTACGATACGGGATCTATATTCATAGCTACTAAAGCAACTATGGTACAGAACCCTGACACGTGTGGAGCCAGGGGTTGTGGTAGAGCGGTTAGTAATGGTATCCAGTGTAATAGATGCGGCTCGTGGTACCACGAAAAATGCTCTAAGATGTCGAAGCAGTGCTATGCGCTGCACCTTCAGCATGGAGAATTGAAGTGGATATGCGCACACTGCGAGGCTCTGATAGATGAATGTTCACGCATTCTGAAAGGAGCCTTGGTAGGGGCTGTGACCACCAGTTCACCACTAACCTCCAATACATGCGAGCCGAGACCAGCAGCGAAGCAGGTGGAGGGGGTGAAGCCTGGCGTTAAGCATACTGTAAAGGAAAGCAATGGAAAGGGGAAAATCATGAGCACAAAGGGAAAGAAACCATGCAAAGGGGCTACGGTTAAACCGTCGGCGTCGATAGAGGTGACTGCACGCGTAGAACGTTTGGAGAAAGATCTCCAAGAACTTCAACGCAGCACACAAGCGCTACTGGGTCGAACGAGAAACGTCTTGCTGCATAACTTTGCGGAGCCATTGATTCGCGATACTAAAGCGCGACGAGAGGCGGATCGCAGACACGTTCAAGATGTTTTTCGACTGGCGGGTATACCGGCCAATATGCCCTATGTTAAGTGCCACAGGGTGGGGCTGTGGAGGCAGAACCAGACAACCAGACCCAGGCCTATACTAGTAGTATTTTGCAGCACATACAGCCGGGACCTTCTGCTCTCTAGGGCTGTTGCAGTGGAGATGAACACCAGGGGGTGCATCAAAGTCACCCCTGATACAGTTCATCACGCCCAGCGGGGTGTCATGCCCACTGCTCCTGCCACAGGAATAATGCAACAAAGGAAGCCCAGAGTTATCCTGAGCAAACTTAATGCACCAATGGCGCATGGAGTGGGAGTGGGCGAGGCATGCCAACGCAGGGTGGTCCATCAAAGTCTATCAGCGGGGTCACCGTGGAGTAAGTCCACACCCATAAAAACGAAGCCAGATGGGCCAAAAAGCGACAGCAGGAAGGGGAAAAAGCCGAGGCAGTCC